>APFE030600729.1:0-20124 GCA_000404065.3 Pinus taeda | reverse complement strand
AATTCATAATAATATAAAACTTATGATTAATACTATAAACCCAAGGAATTTATATCATAAACCTAATGGATTATAAACCCAAAGAATCTATATTAAACACTCGTTAATATTATAAACCCTATCAATAATATTATATGCTAAGAATATGAACCCTTAGATTAATAAACCTAAGGGATTGATAATATAAACCTAAGGAACTAATAACAACAAGGGATTAATACTAAAAATCATAAGGATTAATAGTATAACCCAAGGTATATAACACTGATGCAAGGATACTCCCGCACATACCCACAATATGCATAAAAATGCATAAACACATCAGTCCCAAGTATTTAACTCTCAAAGGATTCAAAACATCACCCACAAATGGTTAAGGCCCTCTTTTATCAGTTCCTTTATATCGGAACCCAATCACCCTGGTAAAACCTCCTATCGGAACTTTAATCAACCTTTGAGCCTTCATATAAGACTTTATTGAAGTCTTTCATTAAACCTTCCTATAGACACCTTAAAACCCTTCATAACCTTTGTTTATGACTCTTAACCCCTTATATATAACCTTTTCCTTTATGAACCATTTGTTATATATAATTAACACATGAAAACACTTTATTGGCGTTATTTCCCTTATAACCCATTTACAAAGGAAAATACATGCAAACCATACCTTTTTCACTTTTAGTATGGTCTTGGCACACTTAACGAGGATCACCTTTATCACTATCGCAACTTTCCATTCCCATGTTCATTTTAACACACGACTCCATCTCCTCTAATATGAGATTAACATAACGGACATCAATTCATATAAGTCGCACTTAATAAATCTTCGGGTCCACTCTTATCGCATACCTCAATACTCTTTACCCTGATCAAAATACATTGAGAAAACGCGCAAAAACACTTAGCGGATCAGTAAAGTGGACTTGAAAACCTATAAAAGTTTCCCTATACCCTTATCAGGTCCAGAAGTTTGGTCGGATCGGCGCTTTGGAGTGAATGGGGTCCGACCATTGAAAAGACCGATTGCAATAATGCGATGCATCATGGACTGTCGAATCAAGAGTCCAAATCGACGATCCAGATGTGATCGGTGATCGCATATCGGGGAGGTCAAGGACTAACATTTTATGAATGTTCCAATAGTGCGATGTGGCGGAACGCCGATACGCCGATAGCGATAAATCGACGATCGGAGGAATTGAAAGTCAGGTGTTGGCAATCAGAGCTGCAGAAAGGTCGGAAGAGTGAACCCGATCGTCTTTACAGATGCGAGTGTATGAATTTTGAAGTCCAAACTAAGGGTTCGGAGCGGGTTTTCATGGTTTTCCCGTGTATTTCCCATATTCCGATAGATGAATGTTTAAAGGGGTTTTAAGGCTTAAAGGCCTATATGTAATGCTTCCGATAGTATAAAAGCCCCGATAAAGTTATATGGCTCTGATTTAATGTGAGTCCACGGTTGAAAGGCTCAAAGCCTAAAGAAATGCTTCCAATAGGCTTAGTGGGCCATAACCCACAAGCTTCAAGATCGATATTTTTTTAAGGAAAGGGATTTCGGTTAACCCACAAGATCTCTTTTCATCAAAAACCTAAGATAAACAAAAGTGACTAATATTATAAACCCGACGAACTAATAAACCCAATGGTTTAATATTATAAACCCAAGGAATTATTGAACCCAACGAATAAATATTAAAAATCTAAGGGATCAAGAAGTGCAAGAGATTGATATTACAAATACAAGAGATTAAAAAAGATGACCATGATTGATATGATAAACCCAAGTTAATAATAAACCCAAAGGATTAATACTAAAACCCCAAGGGATTATGAACCTAAGGAAATAATATTAAACACAAGGGACTAATATTATAAACCCAATATTGGTAAACCCTAATATAAATATTAGAAAGACTAAAATAAACATGGTTTATTTTCATGGTGAGACAATCATTGTCACGATGTGACATTCAACCATGGTTGACCATGGTTGTCTATGATTGACAATGGTTGACCATGATCGATATTATAAACCTAAGGGAATAATAAACCCAAGGGATTGATATTATAAACCTAAAGGAATAATAAAACTAAGGGATCAATACTAAAACCCCAAAGGTTTATGAACCCAAGGAAATAATATTAAACCCATGGGACTAATATTATAAATCCAACATTGTTAAACACAAATATAAACACTACAAACACTCAAATAAACATGGTTTATTTTGATGGTGAGACAATCATTGTCACAATGCGACATTCAAACATGGTTGACCATCGTTTGCTGTGACTGACAATGGTTTACCATGATTAATATTTTAAATGCAAAGCAATAATAAAACGAAGAGATTAATACTAAAACCCCAAGGCATTGTGAACCAAAGAGAATAATATTAAACCCATGGGACTAATATTATAAACCCAAGGAACTAATAAACCCAAGTAATTAGTGAACCCAGCTAATAAATATTAAAAACCTAAGGGATCAAGAAGCGCAAGGGATTGATATTACAAATACAAGAGATTAATAAAGATGACCATGATTGATATTATAAACCCAAGTTAATGATAAACCAAAAGGATTAATACTAAAACCCCATGGGATTGTGAACCCAAGGAATTAATATTAAACCCAAGGGACTAATATTATAAACCCAACATTGTTAAACCCAAATATAAACACTACAAACACTAAAATAAACATGGTTTATTTTCATGGTGAGTCAATCTTGTTAAAATGCGACATTCAACTAAGGGACTAATATTATAAAACCAACATTGGTAAACCCAAATATAAATACTACAAATACTAAAATAAACATGGTTTATTTTGACGTTGAGAAAATTATTGTCACAATGTGACATTCAACCATGGTTGACGATGTTTGGCTATGATTGACAATGGTTTACTATGATTTATATTATCAGCCAAAGGGAATAAAAAACCCAAGGGATTGATATCATAAACCCAAATGAATAATAAACCCAAGGGATTATGAAGGCAAGGGAATAATATTAAACCCATGGGACTAATATTATAAACTTCACATCAAGTAAAGGAAAATATCAATACTACAAACACTAATTATAAACCCAAATGAGTAATAAACCGAAGGGAGTGATACTAAAACCCCAAGGGAACAATATTAAGCCCAAGGGACTAATATTATAAACCCAATATTCATAAACCCAAATATAAACTTTTTTTTTTAACACAATCAGTTACTTTTTATATATTGCAAAAAAAAAGGGAAAGGAAGCTAGTTCCTTGTACAATCCGAGGAGGGCTGGATCAAAGTAGTGCACAACAGGGAGCACAGTCCCCACAGCTACTTTAACAACCATGTTTCTTAAAAACTTCAAAAAATACAAAAACCCGCACTTAACATTGAAACAATGGACTTAGCCAAAAAACCCGCACTTAACTTTGCAAAAGGCGGGAAAACAAACAAACACACGAGACTATAGTTCCGCTTTTCCACAAACTTGGCACATATATCAAAATCTACCTTTAATAGACTCAATCTCCACCGTAGGTTTCCTCCGTCAAATCTGACGGGCACCACCTAACGCCGATCATTCAAACTGCACGTCTCTCCACTGCTGTCGATCCCCACGTAATAGATCCAACGGTGAGAAATGATTTCAAGTGGGAAAACTGCACAGAGAATACTCGCCCGATAAAGCTGTATTCCCGCCCCACCTACTTGCTACGTGTCCAACGGTGAGTGGAATTGGGGGGTTCCCTCCTAAAACCATTTACCGCTTAGTCTCCTCCCGAAAAACTGCTCCTGTGTATTCCTGCCTTTTCGCTTTGACTAAGTCTCGCACAAGTTAACGCTCGATGACCCTTGATCTCCCTCCATCGAGTTCCTCTCTCGATACCTCTAATGTCATTCCTTATCCGTTGATCTTCGGATCCGACAGTTCTTGTGCGAGGGTTCTTCATTTGTCTCCTCACACTTTCTTTGCGGCAAATCTTCAAATTTTTGTGGTTTCTTGTCCTAATGTATTGGTCACGGATGAGGGGAGACTTGCTGTTGTTTAATACCTTATTGTCTCAGGTCGCCTGGGATCTTGCGCAGGCAACCATGGAGATCTGACTATTGCTTGCAATACTGTTAGTGTTCAGGCGTTTGTGGGTGACACGACTAAAGCCAACCTCGCCCAGGAGAGGAGGAAAATTGGAATATTGTTTCATCATATAGTGTAGCATGTTGGGATTTTGAGAGTCAAGTGCTCTAAGCAATGTTGATTATAGTTGAGAACCTCTACTAACATATATTCTCTACTCTCTTCATGTAATCTCCATCTTGAATTGATATTTCAATTCTTCTTTTTTATTTTTCCCCCCATAAAATTTCTTGTGAGATTTTTCGAATCTATATCCTCTTTCTCGATCCTCATACTGGTTGTGGGGTCATGGTATACTTTCTTCATAAACTTCATTATTCTCTTTGATAATCCCAATTGGGCTGTCAATTGCTTTGTTGGCATGACTATCAGTGTCCATATTTTGATTTCTCGAGACATGCTTTATGGTTATTTTTCCCAGGGTTTCAAAGCTTTTTCTTATCCTTTGATAGATTTTGTTGTTGGCTATGCTTTTGAAGTCCTTTTTGGCATCCAATTTCTATTATGATAGTTGGTTCCCCTATTATTATAGGGTCCTTGATTGCATTTTTGTTTAAAAGCCTTGTGCCTAGGAGAAAGTTGTATGCTTCAGCCCTATTGTTTGTCATTTCTCCAAGACTCTATTCATAGGTTATTATTTTTTTCCCATTTGGATCTAGAATGACTCCTCTTGCCCCTGCTTTACCTGGGTTATTTTTTGTAGCTCCATCAAAAAAGAGAATGTGTCTCTTCTATTGTTTTATCCATTCTACAAATTCTTTATCATCCAATCTTAATTTCCAATTCTTGTTTGCGTGAAATTCTTTATTTTTTGCTATAACTACTACTTTTGCTTTGTTTTCTAACATTTCTTTGTTGTACCAGTCTTTCTCTTCTTGTTGTAAGTCATTCTCGTCCATTTTTGAGATTCCATTTGTACTTATTATCTCTGCAACTTAGCTCCAAGTTTTTGCTAGGATCTTGCCTAGATTTGGCTTTTGATCTTTGAAAATGCATTTGTTTCGGGATAACCAAATTTGCCAACATAGGTTTGAAGGGAGGCATTTCCATATCCTATTTATTGTTGCCTTCTTTTTCTTTGTATATGGGTAGCTTTTATCCCAATTTTTATGAAGAGTTATCAACTGAATTGTTGGATTTACGTTTATTTCCAAAGGACTTATTGCATGTTTCCAACACTCTATCACCACCATACAGTTAATGAAAAGGTGTTGGATTGATCCTTCCTCCTTTTGACACATGACACATTTTGAGGGCCCTTGTATTCCTTTTTTTTTTTTTTTTAGAGGTAAGAATTTTACCTTTGAGAAGTGTCCATATGAAGACTTTAATTTTGGGCAGACTCTCTGAATTCCAAGCTGCCTTCCAAAGGCTCCAGTCATTTTGATTGTGGATTTTTTGGAGGAGGTTGTACCCTGATTTCACTATGTAATCCCCTCCATTTGGATCCCAAACAAAGTCATCCTACTCTTCTATGTTGATGGGGGTGGCCCCTACCACATGGGATTTTAAAATTTCCCACTTACTTTTTAGTCTTGGTGGTGTTGCCAGCTTTTTCCATCTTACCCAGTTATTCTGATCCCAATCCAAGATAGAATAAAGAGTGTTAAAACTTTGTTCTTCCATCCATCTCTGAAGTCCCCTTAAGTTTTGTTGCTGATTTAAGGGATTTTTCCCAATTATTCTATCCTCCTAGATAGAAATTGTTTTGCCATTCCCTGGATTTTGGATATTTGATCTCTAATGAGAGGAATTATCCTTTTTACCAATTTCTAGATTTGGGTGCATGGCCTGTCTGGAATAGTTTCAGTGAGCAGCTTTGTTCTATGACAATTTAAGTATTTCATTGTTAGTACTTTTGACCACCAATGGCCATTCCCATTTATCATTATTCAGATCATTTTTGTCCCTATAGCAATGTTCATTAGTCCTGATAGACGTATTGTTATACCTCCTTTTTCATAGGGAAGAGTAACTTTCTCCCATTTAACAAGGCTGAATTTTTTATTATCTTGCTTTCCTCCTTGCTAGAGAAAGCTTCTAATTATCAGTTCTATTTGCTTGTAGGCACTTTCCGAAGCCATAATGATTGCATACTAATATATAGGCAAGGCTGAGAGAAGTGCTTTAATCAGTGTAACTCTTCTTACCAAGTTGAGCCACATCACTCCCCAATTCTGAATTTTTCCCTTCATTTTCTCTACTTGCTTGTTCCAGACTTCTAATTTTACCACTTTCTTTGCTAAGGGCAGCCCAAGATAAGTGAAGTGGCTCCAATTTATTTGTAAAGGTATTTCCAGTATTTGAGAGATACCCTGCATTGTTTTTGATGGGGTGTTCCAACAGTATATTCTGCATTTGGAGTTGTTTAAGATTCCTCCTGAAGCTAGAAGAAATTCATCCAAGACGTTTTTGAATCATTTTGCTATAATGCAGGATGCCCCGCCTATGAGAAGGGTATCATCTGCAAAGAGAGAATGGTTGATATATTTGACTCCTATCGATATTTGGATCCCTGTTATTTTTTTCTCTGTTCTCTGATTTTCCAACATAGCACTCAGTGATTCAGCCATGATGATGTACAAGAATGTAGAAAGTGTACAGCCTTGCCTCAGCCCTCGAGTTCTTTGGAAAAATTTATTGGGCCGGCCATTGATTAAAGGAGCTATCCAAGGATTTGATATACATCCCTAGATAATCTCTATGAAATTTGTTGAGAAGCCAAACCTTTTGAGAGTTGCTGCAAGAAAGTTATGATTAATTCTATCAAAAGCATTAGCCATATCTAACTTAACAATCATCCCTCTCTCTTTTCTTTGGATACTGCTATGGATAGCCTCCTGTATAATTATCACATTGTCTGTGATTTTACTCTTGGGGACAAATCCTCCTTGGTTTTCTGAGATTATTTCCGAAAGTAATTTCTTCATTCTGTTTGCTAAAATTTTGGTAAGAATATTATAAGACAAGTTGCATAGGGAGATTGGCCTATATCTGTTAAAATTTGTAGGATTGGGTTCTTTTGGAATGAGGGCTAGGAAGGAGGATTATGTCTTTCCTCCAATCTTTTTTTTTTGGAAAGCATTTTTGAGCATTCTCATTAGGTCTTTTTTGATGATTTCCCAATGTTGTCTATAAAGGGCTATTGTAAACCCATCTGGACCTGGTGCCTTATCAGGGTGGAGATTCTACATAGCTTCTCTGACTTCTTCCTCAATAATTTCTTTATCTAATTCCCTGTTTTGCTGGTCGCTTATTTTTTTATATGCTGCAAAATTTCTTCATTAGCTACCTGCTGGTCACTTGTTGAGAGGAGTTCTTTGAAGTGTTTATGTGCTATGTTTTTTACTTCTTCTACTCCTTTTATTTCTTGACCATTTACTTGAATCTGTTTTATATGATTTTTTGACCTCATTATTTTCATTTTATTGTGGAAGAAGGTTGTATTTTTGTCTCCGGATTTTAGCCAGAGACATCTTGATTTCAGTCTACTTTCCTCTTCTTGTTGCCTATTTTGCTTATATATTTCCATATATATTTCCTTTTCTTGTATTTGGTCTTGCTTACTTTCTTCCTTGTTCTCTTTTTCCTTGCAAAGGTTATCCACCTTTTTTTGCAATTCGATCTATAGCTCCTGCTGCAGCAGGTATTCATTTTTCATGTTTGGCATTTCACAAGCCAAATATGGCGTACTTTGCTTGCTGCAATGCTCCATATTTGCTCAAACAGTCTCCAAATGAAGAAGGCTACTTCAAGTTCATTCAATTTCCTTCAAATTTTGTAAAGTTATCACGGTATCGCTACTTTTAGTTAAAGGGAGGTCCAAACAGTTTAATCTTGGTCTCCCTAGGTTTTAATTTCCTGTTTTAGAATATAGAGATTGCAAATCTGTCCAAACAGTTTAATCTTGGCAGATTCTTAGATAGGTAGAGAAACAGAAGAGCCCAACAACTTAATCTAGGCTCTGGAAGAAATAAGGGTAGTATGTAGATAGGAAAGCATCAAAAGAAAAATGAATGACGGGTTTGCAAGTCTAAGTGCACCCCCGAGCAAAAGAAGAAAAATGCTAGGCAAGTAGGTTGGGTAGGTAGTTCTGAGGCTGTTGAATTGCTGACCAGTTCCAGGTTTTCAGGTATCATATCATGCAGGACATAATCAGCAAGGATTTGTAAGCATAAAGTTTCAAAAGAGGTATAACTGACTCCCCTTCTCTGTTTTCCCTGATCATTAACTAACTTCCCAAAAAGAGGTCAAGATCTGCTTGATACCTCTTAAGTTCCATCATTTTCACAATTCTGGCTTGAGTAAAGATCTGCTTTACTCAAAGTTGTTCCATATTTTCTTCCAAAGTATGGTCCTACCCCCTTGTAACAGCCTAAGCTCTCCCGAACTTAGTGCTTTCTTACCATCTCCATATTAACCACTGACATTATTTTTTAGCTCCCTATTCTTCCCGTCCCCTTATTAATATTAAGTAAAATCCCCCTATGTAATATCCCTCCCCTTGGTTGAGAAATAACCATAACAACTCCCGGGAATTGTTCAGTTTATCAGAAACTAAGCAAGAACCCCGACCTCCAAAACCACCTCCCAGATACTATGGACTCCTTCCAAAGTATAAAATCCCTTCGAGGTAATCGAACCCCTTCCAAAACCTCAAATGCCCTTCACACCCACTTACTTGTTTTTTCCTCCTCAAAGTCGTTTTCGCATCGCAACCTCGCACTCTCATATTCATGCAAAGCATCGCCCATCTGTCCGCCGCCGATGCGATATTGCGATATCGGCGATCGGCAATCCCAAACGCCGAGTGTCCAACTCACTCACATCTCCGTCTCCGCCAATGTGATATCGCGATATCACCGATCGGCAGTCGCAAGCGCCAAATGTCCAACCCAATTATCCCCCTTGTTCCCCGCCGACGCGATATCGCGATATCGCATCGGAGTCTCTTCACCACAGTACATCCAGTATCTCACCACGTCGCTCTGTACCAGGGACCCACATCTGACGTCATCCATCGTACAGCCGACGCCATGCTTACGTCAGCAGCTAGAAAAGCCGAAAAGCTTCGCGCAGGGAGAAAAATCGCACTTCGGAGCTCCAGATCAATAAACGGAGGCAGTTTTCGATGCGCGATTAGCGCGAAGCGCTAATCACGCATCGCTACGGGAAATAGGCCATTACGAGGAATCTTCTTGGAATCTTCTGATTGCTGAGCCCATTGCGCGCCGAAAGAGCCCGAAAATCGCCCAATCGTGCCAAAGGATCCGGTTTGAAGACAGCAGCAAATCAGTCACAGAGTTTAAAGTGTATCAGATCAAATCAGCAGGCATCAAGCGTGTCAAAGAGTATCAGTCGACGGCGGAAACCATCAATGTAGCGGCAAAGTGTATCAGAGAATATCTTGAACAGCGGCCCAAAGCAAGAGAAAATTGAATATCTTCCAGCAGATTCATAGAAGGAGAGTGAAACTACTTGAAGCTCTCAAATCATAATTATTGCACATTCAATTTGCACCAAAGCCGAACTGCAGCCCCGAAGCACATTCACTCCAGCAGCACCGCATCTGGTCCCCAAGGGCCACCTCGTCACCTGTTCCGATCCAGCTGCCCCCAGCACAGCCAAAAGATTCACTTGCATTTAATTCCAGCAGCATTTAGATTTTTAAAGAGTTCTAAGCAAACTTGTCAAGGTCACTTGTAATGATGTCTTTCCGATATTTTGTTTATAAATACCACCCTAAGCAATGTTGTGAGGGGTTGGTTGGTTGGTAGTAGTTGTTGGTTAGTCTTCTCTCCAGCATTTTCTCTGAGCAAAGACTCACACTGTAACTGTCATATTTTTCCATAATCAAAGATTGCTGAAAGCATGGATTGCGAAACAACTTGATGTTTTCTCTTGGCCAAGGAATGATCACGGAATTCCTGTGTCTCTACATGATCCAATAAGTGTTATTCTTCCCTGTTTATTTTATGTTTTTATCACCTTTCCGCCTTTCTAAATTGCAGGAAAAAAGAATAGCTTAAGATTTGTTTCATTACACCTTAAGTTCATTTTCTGCATTTTTCAATGTTTTCTTCAGAAACAGTTATGAGCTTGTATTCTTAAATGATCTGGTTTACCCTCTTTCTTTCACATATGAGTGCATGTCTTAGGAATTCTTAACTGCTCTGGGATCCCACTCATCCACTTCTCCTCCTTGTCAGCATGATGAAATGATTCTCTTTTGCCTTTCATCCCTGATGTTCATTCCGTACTTTCAGCAGACCGAGTATTGTATCATGTGTGGCTATCCCGCTCTATATCCCCTTGTGACCAAGAAAACGCTCGCATGCCTCAATCTGTGACTCCATGCCCAATGGTTCGAAACTTATGACACCTTATTGTGCCTCTTTGTTCGAGAATCCTACCTTCTTTCCAATCACAGTCAACATTCCCTTGAAGTCAGAAAGCTAGCCAAAATCATCAACTAAGGTTGAATCTAAAGGAGAGAGCCCTCTTCGATTGCAGGTGGGCTAGAACCTGCAATCAGAAGATTGGTTTGTGGTTACCTTGGCCATATCCCTATTAGGAGCCTAGGGACAACCTGAGTGATAACACGATCTTCCTAGCTTTGTCTCGAAGATCATTTTCTCTTGCCCAGTTTTTTAAGTGCATCCTTAGGTTCTTTAGCTTAGTTTCCCAAACATACTAGGGAGATCCTGTGACACTTTTTTTCCAGCTGTCCTTTATTTGTTTTCCAAAATCTTCCTTACTGTCCCAAATTGGATTATATCTGAAGGGAAGGGGTCCTTGATTTTCCGACTTTCCCAGTGTTAGCACCATCGGCTTGTGATCTGAAGCTAAGTTGTGAACAATTTTACTTTTCACAAGAGTGTAAGCAGCTGCTATGCTTTCATGAATAAGAATTATGTCCAACCTTTCTCTTATGTTATTTTTTCCAATTCTTTTGTTGTTCCAAATGTATTTACCATTGCTTGGTGGAATGTCTATTAATTTGTAATCTTCTATTATTCCTTCAAGAGCTTCTCTTGACAGATCATTGTGGAAGGTTCCGCCAAATTTTTCTTCTGTGTTCCTTATCAAATTTAAATCCCCTCCCAGGATTAAGTGCCCACTTTGTCTCTCTGCTATTTCTTCTTTAACTAATTTCTAGCATTGTTCTTTCTCTCTATAGTGATTTGGAGAATACACATTTATAATGCTATGTTGTTATTTTGTATTGAGATTCCTCAACTCTGTATGAATCTAGTGTCTACTAGTTTTGTGGGTCATTAATTCCCATTTTACTTTGTCCCAAATGGTGATGATTCCTCCTGATGCTCCTGTGGCTTCTAACACTACTTCTTCATAATTTTTAGTTTTTGAATCATTTTTTGACTTTTTTGCTTGTTTAGTTTTGTCTCTTGGATCATATATATATTTGGTTGTTCCTTGGCTAAATTGTCTCTAGTTGCATTGACTTTAAAGGAGGTGCCAAGGCCGCAACAATTCCAAGAGACCACTATCATTATTTATTGTTGTGTTGGTGTCGTCCTCCCTTTCCTCTTTGCTGAGTTTTTTCACGACTTCTTGTTTGTTTCCCAAGGAATGAATCCATTGGTTTTTGTGTTCCTAGGGCCATTTCTTTAGCTACTGCCTCATCTATGATTTCTTTATTGGATTTCCTTCCCACTTTTTTTTGTTGATCTCGGGCTTGGAGGATTTCTTTGGCTGTGTTTCTAGTTAGAATAAGGTCCACTAAGGGAGAAGGAGGGGAGGATATTGGGTTGGGGGTGGATATGAGAGCTATAGGGTTTAAGGGTGGGGATCTGGGAGAGGGTGGATCAAAGGAGTCTTCTAATGGCTCAAAAGGATTCGGAGTTGTGTGATCAGGAGGAGTAACCTTCGCTGGAGGTTGGGAGGTTGTTTCATTTACTTCATGGGACTAATAAGTATTTGCCGCAGTCTGCTTATTGGTAGGTTTTTTCCTTTTCACTTGTTCCCATGTAGGTTCTTT
This sequence comes from Pinus taeda, assembly GCA_000404065.3. Taxonomy (NCBI): domain Eukaryota; kingdom Viridiplantae; phylum Streptophyta; class Pinopsida; order Pinales; family Pinaceae; genus Pinus; species Pinus taeda. The sequence goes on along the minus strand of APFE030600729.1, from coordinate 7,979 downwards.
CTCTTCTTCATTCATTCTCTATTTTTTTAAGACACCTATTATGGAGTATCAAGGAAGGTATGTTCCGATGGTTATTTTAGTATCTTTTCACTAGAACTTAAAAGCCTTTTGCATTAGAAACTTAGATAATGATGAATATTTATAACGAAACACGAGAGATTAATATGAAACACTAATAATTGTCATTCCTATGTGCAGGAGGGAGGAAAAACGGAAGGTGGCCGTTCCAAGGAAAAAGACAAGGATGAGCTAACTACTGTCCCTTTGACGAGAGACCGCAAGCAACCCAGATCAAAATGGATCAACCCAGGAAAGGAAGCGGAGATACGAGCACGGAAAATAAAAGGAAAGAAGTAACGCAGGATTAACGATTCTATTTAATCTATTTTCTGTATCTAGATATCTCTGCCATCTTCCTTATATAAAGGATAGCACTTTTGGCTAGCGAGGAGGAATTTTTATGTAATTTCTTTTAAGGAAGATCAGGACTATGATCTTTATGTTCTATTGAAGACTTGAGTTCCTATAATTTTATTTCATGCATTAATACAGACTTGGTTACTCTTTTATCTTTGAGCCTGGATCAATCTTAAGCGGTGTACCCCTGGAGGCTAAGGGCCGGGCCCTGGAGGACACTTTCTCTTGTACCATTACGCGTGGTTTCTGTGTGGTTTGTTCATAGGCGTAATCTCGTAATATGTTGTGTTTTAAGAACGTTACATTACATGCTCTGTTATTTTTAACTCGTTTCATGTTCCTGCAAACAAAAGTTTTATATTGACGTTGTATCATGTTACCAATCCTTTAAGTGTTGATTAATCTCTACATGATACTGTCACTTCATTACAGAGTTCATTGCAATTGTGCTTTAGCATTACAGCAGTTATCTTGAAAAGTCTGATTTAATATGATCAATGAATGTTATTGTTTTTATCTTGAGATGCAATCATATGCGTTTATTTAGATCCATAACAGAAGCAGATTAAGCACGTTGTGTTTCTAAGGTTTTAATCGGTAGTGTTGTTCCATAGTATGTGTACATATTTTAAGGCTGAAGGATTGATGTTTTGATTGGAGTGATTAAATAGAGTTATAGCTTGATGAACTTGGTTACTGCTTATTTCAATTGATGTTCCATTTCTGAATTGTTGTTCCATTTCTGAATTGTTGTTCCATTTAGTTGTTGCTCCATTTATTTGTTGTTCCATTTCCAGATTGCTAATTTACTATTTTATTTACTTGCCGTTTCTTAAGGATAGTCTCAGGCTATAGTGAGCATCAGCATCTGCTATTTGGCTACTAGACCTCTGATCTGCTCCCATCAGCTATGAAAGGGATGGGTTATTGCTACCGGACCCTTGGCTGATGTGCTATTCTATTTCACTGTTATTTCCTTTACTTGCCCCGTTTCATTTATATTCATCAAGAACGATCTCAGGCTGTAGTGAGCCCCAGCATCTGCTACCTGGCTCCCAGAACCCTGATCTGCTCCCATCAGCTACGAAAATGATGGGTTATTTCTACTGAACCTTTGGCTGATGCAATGCTTGGTGTAATTTAGCCTTTTTAAGTAGTTAAGTTGTAAACACGTATCCATTTACTTTTGTAGCTTTTAAAAAGTTGTACTACAAGCATTACTCTGACAAGTGTTAAGCCTCAGACTGAGACACTCTTTGAAATAGAAAGACGATCCCGGATTGACATATTAATGTGAGGTAACTAGAGGTGAAAGAGACCCTTTTTATGGCTCTACATTTTGGTGTCGTTGCCGGGGAAAGAGTGTAGCCATTTGTCTTTTTCAGGCTAGTGTACGAACCTGCTAGGGAAGAATTCGGTTTTGAAAATGGAAGGTAAGAACCTACGTGCGGAGCATGTAAAAGCCCTACTCCTTTGCCCACTTTCCTGCAGATTTGCTGCTATCTGTTTAAGAAAGATTTAGTAGTTAAATTGAGTGCATAACTAAGCAGAAAAAGCCAGAGAAAAATCCCAAACCTTTACCAAAGCCAGAAAAAGCTAAGGGGCCGATGACCCTTGGTCGATCAACATTCAAAGACGAAATCTATAAGAAAGCCGAATCTCAACCTTCAGTAGGACTCAGGAAAGTTACTTCCAAACAGCCTACTAGTTCCCTTCAGGCCACAGGTTCACCATCTATAGCCTTTGCTGAGGTGCATAGTCAAACTAACGAACAGGACTTTCAAGAAATTGAAAATTGTATTCCAGAACGACTGCAAGAAGGGAATCTTTGTGAAGGAGAAGGGGAAACTGGGGAAACTGGGGAGCCAAGATCTCCTCCTAGGATAACTCAGCCATTGAATAGCCCAGACAAAGGGAGTGCGGTAAAAATTATTATTGAAGAGACCCAATGCCCTCAGATAGAAATCCCAGATAAAGGAAGTGTTATTAAAATTGTTCCTGTTAAAAACATTCCTCCTCAACCTAGGAATACCCTCTTAGATATTCTAGAAGGTTATTGGCATATATTTGACCCGATGGCTCAAAATCGACCAAACACCCAAACCTCTACATTACAATACCCCATAGTGGATTCCGCAGCAAATGCCCCTATGAAAGCAATTCCCCTTCAACACATCCCTACATTTCACGGACTTACATCAGAGGACCTGGATGCATTTTTATTTGAATTTGATGTACTATGCAGGGGATATGATTACACCACTGACCCCCAGAAACTAAAATTGTTCCCCTCTACTCTGAAAGAGGCTGCTCTAAGATGGTTTATGGGATTAGGTGGTGGGATTATAAATAACTGGGAACAAATGAAAGAATCCTTTTTAAAAAAATATCAAGACTACTGCAGGTCTAGAGAACTAAAAGATGAAATATTTCAGATGATAGCTAGACCAAACGAAACATTAGAAGAATATGTGGAACGTTTCTAGTATAATCTACAAATATCTCCCTATGCATCGCTTCCCTTTCCTGATAACGTGTTGAAAACAGCATTAATAAGGGGCATGAAAGAACAATGGATTGAGACATTAAACATTATGGGGAAAGCGGATATTTATCAGGAAAGTTTTGCTGACATAATTGATCTATGTATCAGGAGTTCGAGAGGTAGTACACTAATCAAACCAGCAGAACATGATCGGTTTGCAAGAGAAAACAAAATTTCATCAAAAGAAATAACGCATGTGGAAATTGGAAATTTATTTGAAAATTTTAAAACTGATATACTAGGAACACTAACTACACAATTGGACGTTTTGCAGGCCAAACAGAAACAAATGGAGGCAGAACAGAATTTGGCAATCTTCTGCCCTAGGTGTAGGAAGAAGCATAGCCATAAGGAGTGTCCACTAGATACAGTCCAGACATGTGCCATCTATACAAGGGATCACTCTACAGAAAGTTGTCCCTCATTACCTGGACTGAAAGCGGTATATAAGGAAGCAGAAGAAGAACCAGAGGCAGTATATCTACTCAACCAGCGTCATCAGTGGCAGTCGCGACAAACTGGTATGTTTTCAGACCCAGCTTCTTCTTTTCAATATCCGCAGTACAATACTCAACACTATAATACATGGCAAAGTCAGTTTCAACCCCCATTTCCAAACTGGTCATCACAGTCGTATCCTTCTGCAAACCCGTGGCTAAATCAGACAAGCCAATCTGGTTGGTCGAATCCTCCTTATCCCCCACCATACTGGCAAAACAACCCATACCCACCACAATGGACTCCCCCCACTTAACAAGGTTTAGTCTGGCAGACTAACTGGCAGAGACCAACATAGCAGCCAGTAGGAAATATTCCTTTCCCTCAACCTACACTGCCAGCTTTACAGCAAAACCCCCAATCTAATTTGAGACCCCAACTCCTAGCCCAGCCCAATCCCAATCCCAATCCAAATAACAAACCGGTCCAAGCACTCCAAATTTTAGAAACACCAGAAGAAGGACCTGATCTGAGGGAGTGTAATGATCTTCAGCTAAGATCTGGGCGTATTATCCAAACAGAGGGAAATAAAACAGTTCAGATTGAAGATCAGTTACCTAGAGAACATCTGTCACAAGAAGAGGATGTAAATAAACAACAAACTCAGAATCAAGCAACCACATCCTCTCCCCCATTCCCAGAACGTTTATTCATACCTCGACCTATACAGCAACCTAATTTCGACATTCTGGGAGAATTACAAAATTTGTACATAAAAATTCCATTCCTTCAGGCCATTCAAGACATCCCGATATACGCAAAAACTATTAAAGAATTGTGCATAAAAAGACCGAGAAGGAATATAATAGATAATCCAAGAGTTCAAGTAGTCGGTACTTTATCTGACTTATTATCAGGAAAGGAAACACCTATTAAGTATGAAGACCCAGGAAACCCAATAGTAACTGTTCAAATTTATGGTCAAACCTTAACCAATGCCTTAGTTGATCTTGGAGCTAAAATCAATATATTGACAACTGCTACTTTCCAAAAGCTAGGTATTACATCTTGTTGTGGTCACCAACAACCCACCCCCCCCTTTTTTGTTTGGTATTAGCAACAACACCAAGCAAATGGGGGACCCTTAGTAAAAAATTCAAACACAATCCCCATGAACATTTTTGTTTTTCCTTAGAATCTTATCGCAGCAAAGCAAAGGAAACACTTCTTTTGTGAGCATATCAAACCACGAATAAGCGATGCTAAATTCATCGCATCACATTTACCATAAGTGCTCTTAAATGGAGAAGCATAAGAAATCCCCGACGACCAATGTGCGACGTCGCATATCGCAGCAATCATGTAGAGCAGAACACAATGACTAATATCTGTGATCTATGATTTCCGATCTGTGGTCCACAATCTGCAATCTGCGATCTGCGATGATCCGATATTGCGATACCACAATACTATAACACAAATCTATGATTTGTGATCTGCGATCTGCGATGAGCGCGAATTTTTCTTAGCACAGTATTCAAGGAAAGCTGTCCATTAATCAGAATTAAGCGCGCGCCTGTAAAAAGAAGATTAATGATTGTACGAATGGCTGCTTTCTGTTTTTCGAAGAGTTAGTTCACTTTGAATGTCATGATTATACACACGCAAGATCTGAAGCTTTCATGTCAATCTTTATTTTCATTTACTCTTTTCCTTTACACAAACTATAAAACAGGAGATAATATAGAGCAATTTTGCAGGAAACATCTAAGGAAAAGGGGAAAGCACCAATGCTCGGAGAACACGGAAGAGACCTCTTCAGAAGCGGGTGCCAAATACGATAGGACCACAGATTCCAGAGTGCCACTCAATGGATGCTAATGACCGATAGGTCATCTGAAGCTCAAAATCAAAGGCGCACAAAAGCAGCATAATTACCGAAAGACCTGAAACTTACACACCAGAAAAGCCCGCCACGAAGAACGAAGGCAATTTTAAAATCCAGAGAATTGCTCGAAAAGTAAAGTCTTCTGACTCATTAAATCGTTCGCAAAGACAGAAACCGAAATAGCAAAAGCAGAACCAGTTCGAAGGAAATTTGGTTTATTACCAAATATACATTCAGTCAGCAGGAGATTCTCTAAAATATCTGATAGTTTACCAAAAAGTGGTGCCAACCCTTGTTACTTCTATTTTTATAGCACGCACGAAAGGGAAAGGCCACCAACCGACTCTTCTCAGACAAACGCTGCACACTTACAGCACTAAGGAGAAAATACAAAAATAGTTCAGAATCAGATTTAATTTTAGAAATAATTTGCTTTATCAGAGGGACGGTCATTTGAAAACCGGATCCTAAATTTATGTAATCAAGTTAATTAGTTAGCAGTATTTAAACCCTTCTCAGGCATTTAGAGAAGGTCCAAGATTTGTTCAAAACTCGTCTCAGAACATGCACTTTGCGCCTCAGAGTGGTTTTGATGAAGGATGGATCAAGGTTTATTAATGTTGCATCTGATATCTGCTACTGATGTTGCACTTCTTTACTTTAGTAGATGTTTGAACAAGGAGAGATAAATCTTGTGCTTGAAGCTTATGAGTGGAACAGTCATAAATGTACTTTTATCTCTTGACTATTTTCTTATGTCTTTAAGTGATTTATAGTTTCAGTTGTTTATATGTCATTATATAAATGTATGGGTTATCATTTGGCACTTTTGTACGATGGAGTCATATTGTTTGTATCTGACATATGAATAACTTATTATGCGATATGCTGCTCATAATTGTTTTTCCTAACTTCTTATGCAAAATAGTTTATCCTTAATGATTTCTATTCTTATGATAGCTGAATGATCTTTATTACCAGTTATTGTTCGAAATATTTTTAGATCGCATAATAAGAGATATATACCCCGGGTTAGTGTAGACTAGATATATTTTTTCTCATTAGATTACAATAGCATAGAGTTAATTTAAAGAGACTGAATTAGATTAGCTTTAAATTCCTCTTAGATCAGCATAGTCCAACTTTACACACACACACCCAAGATTGGGAAACTGGTCCCGTTATCCCCAGTCGGACCCGCTATACCAAACGGATAAGGAGCTGCCAACCAAGGTCCAGACTGGGTGGGTATCCCCCTTGTTGTCGACCCGATTTTTGGGGCATCAACATATTTGGTGCTAGAAGGAGGGCCTGAACTATGAATGGCACCTAAATCAAATCTAAATACCATTATGAGAGTAAATCACCCTCATCAACTCCCCCAACTTCCTCAGAAAATTTAAATTCAGAATCACAAGTCGGTCGAATAATAACCGCTGCTACATACCCTAATATTTCAGACCAACCTACCATCGAACCCCCTGAAGTTCAAACTCTTATTCATAAACTCCAGGGGTTTTCTATTTTTTCACTAGGGTCTGATAAATCTCAAAGCAACGTGACTTCGCAATACAATACTGCTCATCCCCTGACCAGGTTAAAGAGCGGAAAATTTGGCATCCAGCCAACTGAACTCCCTCTTCCCACCAGAAAAAGAGCAAGGAAAACATCACTGCACTCTCACAGTGAAATTCTTTCATCTACATCATCCATCTCAACCCCCTCACCGTGAAGTCAACCGCCCACATCTCCATTCCAAATCACTCATCCACCTTCCACAACCCCTCTTCCCCATTCATCCAAGATCATATTATCTTCGTCTTCACATCCTCAAGGATCATCTCCTACACTTGCAATTACCAGTAGCTTAAAGATGGCTCAAGCTCCATGGAATAATCCTGGAGCGGTTTTAATGCCTCCACCCCTGAGCCAAACACCGCCCCATCCTGAGAAATGGCTACCCAGGTTCAACCCAGAAGTAGGCATGCTAGCTGAAGAGCACATTAATAATTTCATGCTCTCTGTCAATCTCAATGGAGTTACAATTGAAGATGCTGTGGTCCGGCTTTTTCCCTATACAATGCAAGGAACAGCCAGGTCATGGTACTTTTCATTACCTTCTGGGTCTATAACGATTTGGGACATCTTTCAAAATCAATTCCTCACCAAATTTGGTGATGATAGATCAACGGCAACGTTAATCAGTGACCTATCCAATCTTAAAGCCAAAACTAAAGAACCCATCAAAGATTTCAATTTATGATTCAATAAGATCCTCAACAAAATCCCCACTGCTTCCCAACCTAGCGAAGAAGTACGATGTGAGTGGTATATCACAGCCTTACCATCAAATCTAGCAGTCTTCGTAGATAGGGCGAATAAAACAACTTTAGTTGAAAACCTGACAAAGGCGATAGCAGTAGAGAAATGCGTTATAGCTTTAGAGAAGAGATCTGCGATAGAAGAACACAAATCTAAAAAGAGCACCTTCAAGGAAGACCCCAAGAAGAAACAGACAAAAGATCCTTTCGATTTGGAAGGGTTGCAGAAAGTATTAAATACCATGTCCAATGAGATGATTGACATAAAGAAACAAGTGGCAGAAACTTCTTCGAAAAAGCCCTACAGAACTTTTAAAAGAGGCCCTTCAATGGATACGAAACCACCCAACGCTATCTCAAATGTCGAATC
>APFE030600719.1:92982-119627 GCA_000404065.3 Pinus taeda | reverse complement strand
TCAGTCATTTCAAAACTTTTCCCCAATTCATTCTTTATGGATGCAATGTAGCTTTCATTGTTCCCTGTCATCAAAAGATCATCTACATATACCACAAGATATACAACTATTTTGTCAAATTTCTTGACAAATAAAGTTGCATCATCAAGATCAAAATGTTTGAAATTAAGTTTCAGAATATGCTCAATCAGTTTTTCATACCAGGCTGACAGTGCTTGTTTGAGGCCATACAAGGACATCAAAATTTTACATACTTTATGTTCATGTCCTTTCACAGCAAATCCTTTAGGCTGGGACATCAAAACATTCTCTTTTAGATCTCCATTCAAGAAAGCAGTTTTTACATCCATTTGATGGACTTTCCAACCGTTCTGAGCTGCTAGTGCAAAGAGTGTCCAGATGGTAGCCCATTTTTCTATGGGGGAAAAAGTCTCCTCATAATCAACCCCTTCCTTTTGTGCAAAACCTTTTGCCACAAGCCTAGATTTTTGCTTGTCAAGTGAGCCATCAGCTTTATACTTGTTCTTGTAGACCCACTTAGAGCCAATTGGTTTGGTTCCTAATGGAGGATCAACTAGCTTCCAAGTGCTATTCTTTATCAGGGCATCATACTCCTTTTGCATCGCTTCTTTCCATTCATCATGACAAGCAGCTTCTTTGAAGGGAGTTGGTTCAAAATCTGTAGACAAGTTCAATTCACAATCATAAGAAACATCCATATCAACAGGTGAATTAGAGTCATCTACATCGCCTCCATTTTGTCGGTTTGCATTTCTAGTTCCTGTCTTTCCAACCTCATCAGGATGAACACTTTCAAGTGTCTTTGTCAGCCACTTTGGGGGACCTTTTTGAGATGGTCCAGGCTGCTCCATTGATTGAGTTGGGACTGAATCAAGATTAAGACTCCCAATTCTATCAATTACATCACTTAAAGCATCATCCATTGTTGGAGTTTCATGTGGGGGAGAGTGTTCTTCAGAAGAAGATTCCACATGTTGATCAAGTATAGGAATCCCCCCTTCAAGATGTGGAATCTGATTATCAAATTCTTGAAATGATTTTGTTTTTGTGAATCTATCCAAGCGATCAAGTTGCTGCTCAACAACATTGTCAGTTTTAGATGATTCAAGAAAAATTACATCTCTGGATACAACAAACTTCTTGTTTACTTCATCATAGAGATGGTATTCTTTGGAGGTGTTTGAATATCCCAGGAAGATACACTTACGACTTCTAGCACCAAGTTTGTTTCTATGTACCTTTGGTATCAAAGCATAACAGGTGGAACCAAAGACCATGAGATGCTTTACCGAAGGAACATGTCCATACCACATTTCATATGGAGTCTTGTTTCTTATAGCATTAGATGGACATCTATTCTTTATATATGCAACACATAGAATAGCATCAGCCCAAAACATTACCTTTACATTTTTTAAGAAGAGCATGGATCGTACCATATTTAAGATTGTCCTATTCATTCTTTCAGCTACACCATTCTGTTGGGGATTATAAGGCACAGTTATTTGATGTTTGATCCCATGTTGGCGGAGATAGTTTTCAAATTCATTTGATGTGTATTCTTTTCCATTATCAGTGCGAATAGACCCAATATGAGATTGTGCATCATTTTCAATCCATTTATGAAAATTCTTGAATGTTTGAAAGACATCAGATTTGTTCTTCAATAAATAAAGCCAACACATTCTGGTGTATTCATCAATAACTATCATCATATATTTATTTCCATTTGCAAAAGGAACAGGCATTGGACCACATAAATCTGAATGAATGAGTTCAATTTTTCTAAGTGCTCTTGAATGTGAATCATGAAAACACTGTTTGCTATGCTTTCCTAGGATGCAAGCATCACATTGCTTAAGTTTCCTACGAATTGTAAGCAAACTAGCAACACCATTTTTCTTCAACAAGCGGAGACTGTCATAGTTCAAATGTCCAAATCTAGCATGCCATAATAAACTTGATGGAAGTGTACCTTCTTCATGATGAGAATTGTATGAGAAATGTTGTGCACGAGCAGAGGTTCCTTGCACCTTGAGAAGCCTTTCTTCTTCAATTCCCCTCATGACAAGTGAGTGATCAGATGCTTTTCTTACCTCAAGCTTGCCATCAAACATATGAATGGAGTGACCTTGCTGGCAGATGTGGACCAAGGGCATCAAGTTTCTCTTGAGCTGTGGGAGATATAGAACATGATGCAGAAGAATGTCTGGAAGACTAGCCAGTTTAAGCTTGATTATGCCCGGCCCTGATGGCTTGATTTTTGATTGGTCTGCAAAGTATACTCCTCCATCAACATTGTCAGTAAATTCTTCAAAAAAATCTTTTCTATGAGTCATGTGGCAGGTTGCTCCTGAATCAAGCAACCAATCATTTTTCCAAGAAGCAAGTGGAGCATTAAATAAATCTTCATTTACTCCAATGTTACATTGTGCCACAACATAGTGAGCGGATTTAGGTGCTTTACCTTTGTCTGTATCATCAGTTTTACCTTTCCGTTGGTTTCTTTGCTGCTCAATTTTGTCCCATGGTAGCTTGCATGTAGAGGCATCATGTGATCCATTTCTTTTGCAGCGTATGCAATGCAAATCTGCCTTTTCTCCTTGAGAGTTTCTGCCCCCCCTGCCTCTGAAATATCTTCCTCTTCCTCTTCGACCACCTCTTCCTCTTGAAGAATCTTGAGTAGGATGCTTTTCTTTTATGAGCAAGGCACACAACCTCTTCAGAAGATTCAGGGGTTGACTTCTTTCCAAAAGCTTTCTCTCTTTCAGCAAACTTTTTCACAAGAGAGTCAAAGGTGATATCTTTGAGATTTCCATTTGCTTGCAATGACTCAAGATAACTGGAGTAAGTAGGATAAAGTGCCTTAAGAAAAGCGATAAGAGGAATATCCAATTCAACCTTAGTGGATTTGATATCATGCATTATAGACTTTACTTCAGATGCAAGAGCAAGAGGATCATTATTTTGCAGTTCAAGAGTGAAGAGTTTAATCATGAGTTGAACAACTTCAAGTGCAGAATGTGAGTCATAGAGTTCTTTCAGCTTTTGTAAGGTTTCAAAGGCAGTTGAATATGACGAAATATGGCGACTCACCTCTTCATTTACAGATGTTGCGATTAATGCATAGGCTTTGCTGTTCTTGTTTTCCCAAATGATGAGCTCTTTGTTTGAGGTAGGCTGTACTAGGTCATTGTCTCCTTCTGCGACACACACTCCTTTCCACAACTCATTGAAGATGAGGGTGTGTTTTATCATCCGGGACCATTCGAAACGCGTCGACTATGATTTTCTGAATGTGATTTACGCCGAAATTTCTTCTTTCAATAGTTCTCCTTGCCAGTGAGAACTATTCCTACCATGGATATGATTGAATGCATTCTGTAAAAAAAAACTTTTGCTGATAGAAAAGAATACTTCTGCCAATATACAGTAAAAATGTATTCAAAAATTTCTGTGGGAAACGATTTTGGTTGTTTAATTCATATCATAGTCAATAATCAATCATTCACCGCGAGCTCTACAAAGTTGGAGCAGCAACGACATCAACCGCGAGCTCTACAAAGTTGGAGCAGCAACGACATCACAATTTCAAGCTCTGATCGCAGACATCTCATGTAATCTGAGAATGTTTTAAACAAAACATTAAACATCTATATTCTAGAGTGGTTGCTTACAATATGCGGCAACATAATAGTAGAACTAATGAAATCCGCAAAGCTCACTGAAAAGACTAAAAAATCACCATAAATCCTTTTGATTCTCTAGACCTTGAAGCCACGACTGTTTCTCTTACCACGAGCCATCTCAAATTTCCTACCCTATGATCGAACATATGGTTTAGTGTGGCTGTGCGGAACACCTGGTGCTCTTCCAAAGTGCCTGACAACCTCACAATGGCTCTTGGGGCCACGCAACAAGACTTCCTTCCAAAGTGCTTGACAACGTTAAAACATATCGCAATGTTAAAAAATATGGGACAGCGTTAAAACGTATGGGACAGCGTTAAAAAATATGGGCAGTGTTAAAACATATGGGACAATGTTAAAACCAGGAGACACATGCTTGAACGCCAGCATTGGCAGGTAGATGGAGCTTACGGTTTCTGCTAAGGGTCAGAGGCAAAATTCTGCTCAGATTAGTATACAGCAGGATAGCGATCAATATATGCTGCGTTCTGGTGGCTATGATTCCATGAGAGGGTAGTGATAAAATATATGTTGCATTCTGGTGGCTATGATTTCATGAGAGGGCAGCTATAAAATATATGCTGTGCAATATTTACGAGGATATTGACGTGAGTCAAGAAATGGAGAGACAGTGAGCCGAAGAAAAAAAAACTTAAGAGCAAGAATACTAAAGGTGTCGTATATTTGATAGCCACTAGTATTTCGACTGCTTGAAAGAGAGGGCGTTCACTTAAAAACGCATATGACAGAGGGCGTAGATAATGTCAGATTGTGGAGAGAGCAGTGGATAGACTCCACACAGGGCAGTGGACAGATTGCAAGACAAGATGCAGAAAGGAGTTACAAGACTATGCCAAAAATGGAGCTGGCTCTGATACCATGTTAGGCCAGGCAGTAACTCCACAAAACAAAAATTGATTCGTATATTATTCCATAGGTAGGTCTTTGTTATATACAATAGGGAGTGACTGCTCAGTTCATCTCCTGATGACTGTTCACATTCTTAATTTAATTATTTACATAAAATTCACCCAATCACAAGGATTAGGTGTCAACATTTTTCACTCCCCTTCACACATTACATGCCCTATTTCATCATCTTCCCCCTCTGAGTCTACATGACCACTGGGTTCATAAGGCTCAGGTACTTCCCCTTCCCTTGTCCACATGTCTGAGTCGAGCTTGGAACAATGCCCCGAAGTTTGTTGCAGCTAAGAAAAAAATATAAAAGCATAATATGGCCACATACAAAAGGAAATAATAAAACAAAATGCAAAAGATGGTTGGGACAATAAAATTTAGCACATTGGAAAAAGCCAAACATGAATTGCCCCACCTTAAGGGGGTAATCACTGCTATATCATACACATCATGCTCTCATCCCTTGGAGCCCTAAAATAAAAGAAAAATCAATTAAAGCCGAAAGGGAAATGAAGGGTAGAAAAACAAAGGTTGGGGTAACTCTTGTATCACGATTGCTCCCTCCTACATTCGTACACCCAAATATGTGGACATCCCTCATCATTGCCACCCTTTAGTCCATGTCATTTTTCCTTGATATCACTGTGTCCTAATTCAGCTCATCATTCTTCACATGATACCTACCACTTGAAGAATGTACCTTGGACATGTCCTTCTCTTTTGGTGTTGGGCACACCTAATAAGGTTGTTTATTAACCACTCCTACCTAGGGAGGTAACACCATTGCATGCCCAAGGCCCCAAATTTGGAAGGGAAACCCACTATGAAGTCTCATTTCTTCCCTTGACTAACAAGCTTATTCATTCAACTGCACTAATGAATTTTTGTATCTAAAGGTGAGGATTAACATTGGATCTTATACAGGATTGGCAAGCAGTTTTATCATGGGTTGGGTAACTTAATTGTGGCCCAATCCCACCAGAGGATCATATTGACACTTATAGTGGAAGTGTTGAGAGCCATGGGTTTCCATCAAGGGAAAACGGGAGCAGGAGCGAAAATGGGAGCGAGAGTGACATTTTCAGAAGCTCCCGGTTTGGGAGCGAATCCCAGAGCATTTTTTGTATACAGCTTGAGTGGGCCTGATGGTTAGAGCATGTGTTTCTTCCTAAGAGGTCACATGTTCAAAACCAGAGGGGGGTAGAGTATCTATGGCTTCGTAGATTTAGCAGTCAAATCGCTATGCAGAGGTGGGTCCCTTGTCCAACAAACAAGGGGGTCTCATACACCAATTTGGTGTCTGGCTTGGCTGTGACCTTAAAAATGGATATTATATATATATATATATATATATATATTTTATTTATTTATATTTTTTATGTTTTGATGCATATATGTCAACAAAAACATGAATCTATGTGCATGCCTTTGTGATGAATCTATGTCCTTTTATAATGGTGAAGGAGAGATAAATGAAGCCGACTAGATCAATAATTTAAGAAGATTTGGAATTCAAATTGAAATTCAAAATTTGATTTCGTAGTCGAAAGAACCAAAACAAATTTAGGACATGAACCATATTTGGATGCATTAATATACTATTCTTGGTCCTTTCTATCCTCAATATAAAAGCCCATATAATTTTAATTCATAATTTTAATAATATATCTATTAATAATATTACTTTTAACCTTTGACTATATTAAAATTATATTAAACTTCTTCATTCAAGTTCCCTTTGACCTTTGAACAAGGAAAAATGTGCCTTAGACTAAGCCTCATCATCATGGTGTTGGGGTTTTAGCCCATAGGATGGGTCCTTCATCATCAAACATGCATAACTCACAAATCGTGAGGCCTCTCGTGGCGTGCCACATATCGATAGATTCAACTTGATGAGGAGAATGCACTGATGAGGATGTCCAAGGCTAACTCAATGATCTGCTTCTTCAAAAACCCTCAACAAGTGCAAAGTATATCCTTAGTTCGAGGAACCCAATTCCTAGAGCGAGGGTTTCCATCCATCCCTCAATGGTGCTTCCAACTTGATGCAATTCAGACAAATATTAAGAGCGTTCGTTAATGAATGTTGACATCAATGACAACAGCATTCAACAGAAGCATCAACAACATGAAACCCATGGTTGACCATGGTTGAAAATAATAATCTTTCTTTCTTCTTTTTCTTATAACATAAGATATACATATAGAGATTAGTAGAATGACAATTATGAAGACTGAAACTAGTTACATTTTCCAACATCTTTGTCCCGTTGTTGTCATTTGGTCTAGTAGTTGTCCCTTAGGTACCCCTGCTAGATTGTGTGGTGACACTTTGCGTGTCTTAAGTTTGGGCATTCTGCTAGTCAGTGTCCGAACAGGAAGAAGAACAAGGGAAAGACAACCGCGATAGCCACTACTTAGATGGATGAAATGGCTGAACAGTTCAAGAAGAACTTTGCCTTGGTGTCATGCCTTTCTAGAATTGTCACGAGAGGCATCTAGTTTGTGGACAGTGGAGCATCTCGTCACATGATGGGATCTAGATGCAAAGTTTGGTGATAATTCCAAGTATGCAGTAGAAGGCAATGGCAGCGTGGAGTTTCAAATGGTCATGGCGGTGAATGAAGAATTGTTTGTATCGGGTTTGGACTCTAGAGAAGAATCTCCTTTTAGTTTCGGCCATAGAAGAAAAAGGACTAGAAGTCAACTTCACGGGAGGTGATATACCAATTGGATCGAAAGGAACTAATCCCAACTAGAAGCGAGTAATTGGGAGAAGGGAGAAAAATCTCTATCTATTGAGAGGACAATCAATGAAGGCTCTTACACATGAGAGTGACAACCAAAGTGAAATTTGGCACAGGAGGATGGAGCACCTACACCACAAAGCTCTTCTTATGTTAGAGAGAATGGTTAAGGTTTTCTAGAAATGAGAGTGGAGCAGGATGGAGTGTGCAAAGTGTGCGCTTGGGAAGTAGGCCAAGGCCATGTTTCGTCATAGCGAGACCAAGTCTAAGGGAGTGCTAGACTTGGTGCACTCAGTGTAGGAATTTACAGGGTAAGTTCCTTAGATTGAACACCAAAGGACACAGATCAGTACAGCAGTGTTCTTGACGTGGTTAAAACCCTCAAAGAGGGAAACAGTCCACAGCCTGAGCCAATGCGACCACTTCAGGCAATATTATTAATAAAAATAAATAAAGTTTACATAAGCTTCTCTCATAAACGATCACAGACAAATGACCCTCCATGCTCTTTAAATAGAGATCATGGGCCAATCAGGTGTTAAGCCATGGATCAAGTATCAGTGATACCAAGGAGAGAATGAACCGTCAGATCACTTCATGTCTAGAACATATCGTGACCGTCGGATTGTAAGTTACAAAAAGTACATACTAAAGAAACACACATTACCTAACAATACACTAGACTGAGTTATACTTAATTATTTCCTATGTGTCGGAATATCCTAACATACCCCCTTAAGAACAACTTGGGATAGGATTGAAGGATGTACAAAGATGACACAATAAGAGAAGGAAGGAGGCATTAGAGCCTATCCCCCCTTAATGATAACTTCCTAAACTCCAACCATAAATTGAAGTTTAGTAAACTTCGCCTCTATGAGAACCTTTGTAAAGATGTCTACAACTTGATCATTGGTTGAAGAATATTGCATTTCAAGAACATGGTCATGAATGAGCTTTCTGATGAAGTGCATGTGTAATTCAATGTGTTTGTTGCGCTAATGTTGGACTGGATCTTTGCACAGTTGAATGGCACTTTAATTATCACACCAAAGTGTAGTCGGATGCTGCTGCTGAAAACCAAATTTTGATAGAATCTGACGAAGCCACAGGGCTTCCTTACTAGCTTCAACAACGCCACACTACTCTGCTTTTGCTGAAGAAAGAGAAATGGCACTTTGTTTCTTGCAAGCCCATGTAATAGGTCCAGAACCTAGAGTGAAGACATAACCTGCTGTAGACTTCTGATCATTAGGGTCACTAGCCCAATCAGAATTAGTGAAACCAACCAACAAAGAAGATGCTCGTCCACTGTAATGAATCCCAAATTGAATTGTACCTTGAACAAAATGAAGTATTCTTTTAGCTGCTTTCCAATGACTTTCATGTGGTTTGTGCATAAACCAAGCAACAAGGCCAACAATAAAGGAAAGGTCAGGACGGGTAGGGGGCAGATACAAAAGTTTTTCAACAAGCTGACGATATAAGGTAGCATCAACTTCAGGCGAAGTACAAGTGACTGAAAGTTTGACTCCAGACTGAAAAGTAGAAGGGGTTGGCTTACAGTCTTCCATGTGAAAGTGGCGTAGAAGATCACACAAATACTTGGACTGGGAGAGGGAAATACCTTCTTTGGATTGCAAGACTTGAAGACCAAGAAAATAATGCAAGTGTCCTAAGTATGTCATTTCAAACTTCGATTTAAGGCTAGACTTCACATGGTTTATAAGGTTGGGATCACTACTAGTAAGGATAGGTTGGGATCACCACTAGTAAGGATAAGATCATCAACATAAATAACAAGAATGATAAGGGACTTACCCACTTTCTCGATGTAGACAGTATTGTTAGAATGACACCAAGAAATGCCAATATCTAAAAGAAAGCTATCCATTTTGGCATACCAAGCCCGAGGGGCTTGTTTGAGACCATAAAGGGATTTCTTAAGCTAACATACAAGGCTAGAGTCTTTTTTGTATAAAGGTAGGAGGTTGTTTCATATAGATTTCTTTATGCAAGTCTCCATGTAAGAAGGCGGATCTAACATCCATCTGATGGACTCCCCATTTGAAAGAGGTAGCAAGGGAAAGAACAAGGCGGATAGAGTTAATTTTGGCAACAGGGGAGAAGGTTTTAGTATAGTCAATGCCTTCAACTTGTGAAAAACCCTTAGCAACAAGACGAGCTTTATGTTTATCAACTTTTCCATCTGGTCCAAACTTGGTTTTGTAAATCCATTTGCATCTAACAAGTTTTTGTCCCTTGGGAAGAGGAACAAGGTCCCATGTATCGTTTGCCAATAATGAACAACATTCTTTCTTCATAGTTGTGTCCCAATCTGGATGGCCTGAAGCTTCTGCAAAGGTGTCAGTATCATAATTCGCTGAAACTTGAGCTAGTGAAGAAGAGGCTCTATCGAACGGAGAACATGTACGACGCTGATCTGTAGGATCACCTGCAAGAGCAGCAGCTGCATCCCGAGTAGTGCAAACGCATTTTGGAAGTTGAGGAGCTGAAGGGAGATTCTAAGAAGGTGGGGGAGGATTGTCATTCTTGTTGTCATCATCTGAAAAATGAATATTTTCAGAAGTAGAAGAGATAGAGAGAGGTGGCATATCCGCCGAACTAGGCTCGCAGGCGGATATATTTTCATCAAACTTTACATCTCTTCTAATGATAATATTTTTGGAGTTAGGTTGAAGAAGTCTATATCCTTTGACATTTTCAGAATATCCAACAGAAATACATTTTTCACTCTTAGGTTCTAAGGCTTTATGTTTCTTGTTTGGAATATGGGCCATGCTTCACTTCCAAAAAAACGAAAGTGACTTACATCTGGTTTAATTGAGCTCCATGCTTCTTTTGGAGTGATTTTCTTTAAAACCTTAAGAGTGTGATTTACTATGTAGTTTGCACAGTTAATTGCTTCTGCCCAAAAATTAAGACTAAGTCCTTTAGGTTGAAGCATACAATTAACCATTTCCTTTAAGGTGTGATTCTTCCTTTCAGCGACACCATTTTTCTGTGGAGTGTGGAGTATATAGAACAATATGTTGCAATTGAATTCCATGCTCAGTGCAAAAGTTGATGAATTTTTTGTTAACATATTCTCCGCCATTACCAGATCTTAGCTTAAGAATTTGACGTCCAGATTCTCAACAAAGGCCTTAAAGGCCAAGAATATGTTAAAGCATTCACTATTGAGTTTTAAGAAGTATACCCATGTGCGTCTGGAGAAATCATCAATGAAAATTAAGAAATGCTTGTAGCAAGAGAATGAAACAATTGGAAGTGGACCACATAAATCACTATGCACAAGTTGTAAAGGTGCTGAGGCGTGCCAAGAGGCACGTTTTTCAAAACTATCCCAATGATGTTTTCCGAGTACACATCTGGAACAAACACCATCTCTGCAAGATACCATAGGAAGACCTGTCACCATATTTTCCTTACATAGATTTTGAAGGGAGCGATAATTTAAGTGACCAAATTGCTCATGCCAAATTTTGCTCACTTCATCATTATGAGCAACAAATACGGAAGGAAGAGTTGATGACCCAAAGTTGTCAAACTTATACAACCTTGTAGAATCATCAGCAATGCCAGTAGCTAGAATCTTTCTAGGATCTCCTAGGTCCTTAATTACGACATCATGAGGTGAAAATTCAACGGTTTCACCTTCACCTGAATGAGTTATCTAATATACAGATAAAGGGTTGCAGGATAAGGTAGGAACACATAATACATCATTAAATTGACCATTGTCTAGATGAATAGTTCCAGACCCAACAACACTAAGAGATCTATCGTCACCAACATATATATTTTTGGTATTACAATCATTTAAAGAAGAAAACATGGCGTTGTTTTTGGCCATGTGATAAGAATCTCCAAAATCAATGAGCCACTCATGAGAATGAGAAGAAGAAGATACATTTAGTGCATAACCAAATCGAGATGCTTGGCAACCACATGCAGAAAATGTTATTCGTGAAGATGAAGAGTGCTCCAAATGGATGTTATGCTTCTTCATTGTTGCTTCCAAAGCTTCGATCTTCTTAAAGCATTTGGATTCTAAGTGGGCATCACGATTACAAAAGTTGCAATGTTTATCAGTCTTCTTCCCTTTGTTTTTATTTGCCTTATCTTTTTGTTGAGTTGATTTTTCATTTTGAGACTGAAATTGCTTAGGACGCTTGTTTGGTTTAGGACCATTCTTTTTAGGATGTTGTTTCTTAGGATTCTTTGAACTTGGTTGCTGTTGGGCTGCTAAAGTTTTCTTAGAAGAGTTTCCAGTGTTAAGAAGACCATGATGTAAGAGTTTTTCTCGTTCTCTTGTTAAAGAATCACAAAAGGCATCAAAAGAGGGGGACTTGTAGTCTTTTCCTTGAGAAATAAAGGCTTCTACAGTGGAATGGAAGGTGGAAACAAACATATAGTAGGTTGGTCCTAACTTAGTAAGAATTAAAGAATATAATAGATAAGGCTACCATCTTCGTTCTTAACCTCAACACCTTCCAAGAGAAGTCTCAGGGTTTTGAACTTGGACAAAAGTCTTCAATGGAAGAAAAATTATTGGGGTCCAAAGTAAGCAACTCATTTTCGAGTTGATGGGCTCTAAGTTAATTTTTAATTCCAAAAATAGTACTGAGCTTTTTCATTGCTTGATTGGGGTATCAATTTCTGCAATATGGAATCTAAGGTCTGGAGAAATAGACATCCCTATCAACCCACGTGCTTTATCTTGTTTATTTTCCCATTTGGCTAGCTTATCTTCATCTTTTAGGTTTAGACTCTTGGCCTGAGGCTATTCTATAAAGACCTTTACTTCTAAGTAAATCCACCATGTAGGATAGCCATTGGAAGTAGTTAGTGTTGTTAAGAATAACTAGGCATGAACTTTCCATTTGCAAAGAAACTAAAGTTGTAGACGCTGAAACTAAGTGTTCCAATGGAAATATCTTGAAAGATTAGGCCGATGAAAAAAAAAATGGGTCTGAAAACGGCTTCTAGATGAAGAATTTATGTCTTTTCGAAGAAAAGTTATTGAAGATGCCAAGAAACCACGTGAATGTTTAGAAGTTGATGATAATGTTATATTTAAAAAAAAAGTCCCTCTCCCCCCCCCTTTCCAAACTCGATCTAATTAGCTCACGTTAAAAAAAGATTGCTTTATGTGACCCACTTTTATAAATAAGAGTCACTTTTACAATGGTACTTTATGAACTATCCACTAGATTGTAACTTAAATAAAAGATAAAGTGACTTTAGAATTACAAGTGACTCACTTTTTATAATGGGAGAGAACACTTTTACATAAAGTAACTTTAAAACATAATTTACATGTGCTTTCTGAAAAAGTAACTCAATAAAAAGAAAGACTTGAACCCAAGGCCTCTATTCTCATAAAGTAACTTTAGACCAAGTGAGCTAGATAAAAGATTTAGTAATTGTTGGAAAGGAGGAAGGGTTTTTTTCTTTTCTTTTCTTTGCTCAATGAAACTTTGGGATGCATGCTTGCTTGGATAACCCCCTTTTTGCCTACAAAACAAAGAAAAAAACCACACAAACTAAACAAACAAGCAAAAGTATCCAAGCCTTATGGCTTAAAGTTAGATCTTCCTCAATGTTTCCGATTTTCTGAGATCACACTAAGGCGCGGCGGAAAAGAGCATACACATGAGAAAAATCCCTTCTTTTTGTTTCTACTTTGCCTTAGATCGCACAAAGTCGTGGGACAAAGAGTATACACATAAATGAAAGGTACAAATTCGGTAATAAAAAATTATAGATGACTATAAACTGAAATAAACAGAGAGATAAATAACTATAACTGCAAATAAAGACTATATGCCTCCAAATCTTAAAAATGATGTAGCTAGGGCTACCAAAACCTTTTTTGTGTGAAACGGAAGGGGTTCCTCACTGGAACAGATGCTCCTAACACAATAGAGCACTTCTCTTGGCTTGAAAACGGTCATAAACAGTAGATCTAGGAAACGCCAGTCGGATGCAGTTGTACCGGCTTCGGATTTGGATCACCAACAGATGTGACCCTCGAATGGCTTTGATACCATGTAGGAATTTACAGGGTAAGTTCCTTAGATTGAACACCAAAGGACACCGCTCACAAACAGATCATAGATCAATACACTAGTATTCATGACATGGTTAAAACCCTCAAAGGGGGAAACAATCCACGACCTGAGCCAACATGGCCACTTTAGGGAATATTATTAATAAAATGAAAGAAAATTTACATAAGCTTCTCTCATAAACGGACACAGACAAATGACCCTTCATGCTCTTTAAATAGAGATCATGGACCAATGAGGTGCTAAGCCACGAATCAAGTATCGGTGATACCAAGGAGAGAATGAACCGTCTGATCATGTCATGTTTAGAACATATTGTGACCGTTGGATTGTAAGTTACAAAAAGTACATACTAAAGAAACACACTTTACCTAACTGTACACTAAACTAAGTTATACTTAATTATCTCCTATGTGTCGGGATATCCTAACACTCGGAAATTTGTTATCCTATGTCTGTGGAGTCGCGGTATCATGGTGGTGAATGAAGAATTGTTTGTATCGGGTTTGGACTCTAGAGAAGAATCTCCTTTTAGTTTCGGCCATAGAAGACAAAGGACTAGAAGGCAACTTCACGAGAGGTGAAGTACCTATTGGATCGAAAGGAACTAATCCCAACAAGAAGTGAGTAATTGGGAGAAGAGAGAAAAATCTGTATCTATTGAGAGGACAATCGATGAAAGTTCTCTCACATGAGAGTGACAATGAAAGTGAAATTTGGCACGGGAGGATGGAGCACCTACACTACAAGGCTTTTCATATGTTACAGAGAATGGTTATAGGTTTTCTAGAAATGAGATTGGAGCAATATGGAGTGTGCAAAGGGTGTGCGCTTGGCAAGTAGGCCAAGGCCACGTTTCCTGACAACGAGACTAAGTCTAAGGAAGTGCTAGACTTGGTGCACTCAGAAATTTGTGGTCCTATGCCTGTGGAGTCGATCACATGGTCTTTTTACTTTGCCACATTCATAGATGATTTTTCCAAGAAGACTTGGATCTACTTCTTGAAGACCAAGGGTGAGGTCTTCGATTGGTTTCAAGAGTTTAAAGCTCTTGTGGAGAACCAAACCAAGAAAAAGATTAAGGTGCTGAGATCGGATAATGAGGGTGAGTATACCTCCAATGAGTTCCAAGATTTCAAAGATTTTTGCAGGGCAATAGTGATTAAGAAGGAGCTCATGGTACCTTACAACATTTAGCAGAATGGGGTTGCCGAGAGGAAGAACAAGACCATAATGAAGGCAACGAGGGAAACGATATATGACCAGGAATTGCCTATATTTTTGTGGGAAGAAGCTTGCAATACAACTATATATGTGCAGAATAGGAGTCCGTTGGAAACATCGAGAGGCGGGTGAATTAGTATTTCACTTCAATTAGTTAATTCTTTTAATCTTCATAGCATTAATTAGCATTAACATTAGATCAAAAATAGATCAACGAACCATTCAACAATGCAAAGTATCAAAGACAAAAGACACAAATTTTTTTGTTGGAAACCCTTCCTGGAGAAAACTCATCGAATGCTTCTTAATACAGGTCTTTAAAGCTTACATCAATACGAAGCTCCAATTTTCAAGATTCTTTAGCTACAATTGGAAGAAGGCCCCGACCCCTTAATTTATCAGCTTCCACTAAAAGGATGCTCCAACACCCTGGTTTACCAACTCCAACTGAAAGGATGCTCCAACGCACTGCTTTACCAACTCCAACTGGAAGGATGCTCCAATGCCCTAGCTTTATCAACTCCGACTGAAAAGATGCTCCTAAACACCCTGCATAGGTTACAACTTGCCCTAACACCACCTTGCCGCCCTGAAGGGTTATCAAGCTCTAACCTAAAGGAGACTCCAATCTCTACCTTGCACCACCCTGCCACCTTGAAGATGGAAGAATAAGATAAATTACACAGATTATGCTACTCAAACATTGCTATCAACAACATTGTTGTTTTGCCTCTGCTCAGAAGATAAAACTTGCAACAACCTATCAACTCACATCGACAACCTCTGTTTCACAAGCATATTCAGAACACCTTGGCAACATCTCAACAACACGAGACCTCTGTTTAAGAATGTATCAAACTTTGACAAGTTCACAACATGAAACCCTAGCTCATCAATTCACTGGCAAACATCATAAACAATGCATACTTGAGGCAACATATCTCTGATCAACAAAACTTTGCTGTTATCATCAATGACAGAACCCTAGCATCAAAAACATGTTGTCATTCTACTTTGACTAACCACCCACACTTAGTCAATAATATATCAATGCCACAGTGCTTGGCAACACATCAAGCATGCTCAAAAATACATAAGCCCTAGCAGTGACTAGAACATATATGTGGCTCATGTGAGTTCTAAGATTGAGGAAGAGGCAAAAATTTGGCCCCTCTATTGTAGACTTTGATTGTTAACCAAGGTTGTCTATTTCTCTCTCCTTTGACTGGTTTTGACTTGGCAAATATTGAGGTTAGAGATTGATGTTTTGATTGGACTATTCTGATGTACATTTTGATGAATTGAACTCTCATAAAATTTTGGTGTCTCTTGTCTTATTTTTTACTGTGATCTCTACTGTTGTTCTATTGTTAATGGTTGAAGTTTTTCATGTATAACTTTTTGATGATTGGAATGCTCTAAAGAGGTCAAATTGCATCATTGGAAGTAGTTATTCTTTTGAAAAAAATTATATTAGTATTGATTGCAATAGAAAATGAACAGTAGCTAGATTGGCAAGTTGAGAAGCAGTTTGGCTTTAGAGGTTGCTTGCAGGATTGTGTAGGTGATGACCATGATGACAAGTCGAAGCATATTGACATCTAGTACCAAGATTTGGTACAACAGGAAGCAATATGGCTTTAATATTACTCTATAGTATAGCAGATTGTTGGCAAAGCCTTTGTTCCCAAGTCAAATCTGTATATATACTTAAGGGACAAGCTTTGACTTGTTGAAAATGCCTCTTTCATTGAGGGAGTGCTGATGAGATAGCATTGTGGACTGACATTCTTCTTGTGTCAAGTATATTGACCAAAATTAGTAAGAATAGTCCTAAAGGTGCAAAATTACTCTGATACAGTGTGGCCTTCCAGCGTCAAGATCATTAGCATTAGGCCCAAAATAACTTAAATAGAGTGTGGCCTTTGGGGATTTACCATCTATCAAGTACTGACCAAAATGTAGGTGAACCAAGACTAGTCTGTATACCATGTGTTAGATAGATCAGAATTATGGTGACTAGTTAATGCTAATGATGTTCCATGTGTCAAGAGTACCGACTAGAATTATGGTGAGGATACACCATGTGTCAGAGGTACCAACCAGAATTATGGCTGATCTACCATGTGTCAGGAATACTGACCAAAATTATGGTGGGAATGTACCATGTGTCAAAGGTACTGACCAGAATTATGGTAGGTTGTTGATGCTATTGATTTGCCATGTGTCATAGGTTTTTAACCAGATTATGGTAATTGGTTGATGCTATCAATGCACCTTGTCACAATTTTTGATCCGATTATGGTAACTTGTTTTACCATGTGTCACAATTGTTGATTTGTTATAACCTTTTCTTAGAGAAATTTGTCAACATGAGAACATCTAGATAGTTATTATGAATACCTCACTTGTTAAGAGGAAGTGTTGAATTTTGTAACTATGGTCGGTCTTCATAATTATTATTTTTGTCCTTGAAATATTGTAAAACATGTTCTTCATGCTCTTTTCAAAAGAAGAAAATTTGTGTTTTTAAAATTAGAATTTTTGGCTCCAAAAGAAGCCAAGTCGGCCTTCTCCTAGTCAAGTCGGCCCCTTAAGTGATCAAGTCGGCTCTATCATGAAAAGCACCCATTCAGCCTATTGGATCTCTATATATATGAGGCATTCAACCTCTTCTCAAGCACAATTCGGATCTGATTATAAAGACATCATATCTTATGTTAAGCCACATGAAGGAAGCAAAATAGTGGACGAATTTCTGGGTTGAAGCACCAATTCTCTGTGATAGCATTGTGCATTGAAGGACTAAAGATACCCTGTGGAAAAGTTGGAACTCTGAGGAAGGAATATCTGTGAAGACAAAGAAGTGCAGGACGAATCTGTACCAGAATTACCACAAGAGTTGCAGGACCAGGTTGTTGAAGAAAGTTTAACTAGGTTCAGTATTTACAAATGTAAATTTGATCTTTGTACTTATCAAGAAAAAGAAATATTATTGTTTCTGTAAATTATAAAAATGAGTTTCTTGCTCATTCCACAGGTCTAGGAAGGTCAAAGAGTCAAAGAAATGTAAAGAACATATATGTAAAATATACTAGTCTAAAAGGCCCTCCAGGACAAGCACAATCCTCCAAGACAAGCACAAAAGAAGTCTGCAAGCAAAAAAGACAGTCTTGTCGGCCTAAAATAATTAAATTCACTTATGTCGGCTCAAAGAAATAGTCACAACACTTCATGGATGCACGTCGGCTTAATTCAAGGAACTAACTTCTATAAATAGGCATGGAAAGTATCCGCATTACAGGCAGACAGAACCTCGGATATGTCTGGAGTTTTCGGTGATGATTACAGTAAGTAATCACAGTCCTAAGATCTCGCAAAACTCTGAAATCACTGTTCTTTGAATGGGTATTATCAAGATGAATGTACTCGGTCTCCTCCCTGTCTCGGTGATCACAGAAGCAGCATTACAGTCTTAACATACATATGGAAAGGACACTCTTTGTCTCAGCCTCCTCACACTCACTTTCTCAGTATTCAATCATAGTCTCGGCATACATGAAGGATCCCAGTCACACTCTGTTTCAGCATATACATTACTTGATGATCAGTCTCACAAGTCTCAGAGATGATATCGGTAGTAGTGCAGCAAGGTGGAACAAAGATGTCACAGCAATGATGACATAATAAGAATAATCTCACAAGGAAGGAGCAGCGATGGTGCAGCAATAATGATTTCACCATTATGGTGAAGTTCTCCGTGAAGGTCCAGCAATATGATGTTATAGCAATGAAGATCTTGATAGTGCAACTATGATGGAGCAATAATGATGATCTCCACAGCGACACAAAGGAGGATTGGTGTCTTGGTCTTGGAGGAGCATATTAGGTCAAGGGTGAAGGTCTTGGTATTCGTCAATTGGAATCTCTATAAGAAGAATTTAGTGCGGGTTTTCCTCTCCAAGAGGGAGAGGTCTTGGCCCTAGCAGAATGCCAAATATTTTGTATTCTTGTCTCTTTGTTTTGATAAGCTATTTGATAAACTAACGAAAACACATTCTAATAATGTCAAAGAGAAGATTGTGCTATAAAAAAATGAAAAACTGAAAATACCTCACAAATAGCTATCATGATAAGAAGAATCACTCTGACTCCAATTTGCCCTAGATTCTTCAACACAAGTTTCAATAGATGGAGGACAAAATTCTGCCCTAGCTAAGCAGACCAGAATGAGTTTCTTGTGCAAGCTGTTTGACTTGACTAGGAGGATGGACCAGGTTTGACCTAGTGTTTGACTTAGATGTATCTCTGTTGAATTGAAGGATTTCTCTAAGCAAAAGGTTGCTGGGTTTTCCCCCATGTGGGTTTTCCCAGGTTAAAGTTATTGTGTTCTTTGTTTGGCAGTCTCTTCGTGATCCTACTGTCATAAAATTATATTGTTGATGTTTTCTGTGTAATTACTTAATAATGGAATGGTGGATAAGAAATTAAGAATGTGTAAAATATCTAAATGATGAGAAGTAATTATCAGTATAGAAGACACTATAAAAATCAACAGGGAGCACCCAATTGTTCCCCTTTTCTCAAGGCAGTGGGTCGAGATTCCCGCCCATTGATCCTTTCTTGATTGAGTGCAGAATATCTTTCAAGCTGTCAAGCAAAACAGTTTTAATCTCTTTGCTTTGGAAATCTCTTTTGTATCCTCTTTCACATTTCTTGTCACTTTCATTAGAATATCTTGAAAATCCAATCCACACTCTCTCCTTTACCTCCTTTCCTCTTATCTTCTACATCTCATTTGTGACATGGGTTAATCCTCCCTTAAAATTCAACATGAGCACTATATGCGTGACTGATGGTAAATCTTAGGACATCTTTCTGTGATGCAAAACAAATCCTTTGTGGACCAAGAAATGTGAGTTTACCTAATTGTTGGTATCCTGAAAAATTGGATCATGTAAGTTCTTAATGCATTCGTGCAACAATCTTAAAGAAGAGAATAATTTCAGTCGATATCCCAGGAGATATATTTTGTTAAAATAATTTTCCTGTCCGTTTTTTCATTACTTTTAAAGAAGATTCACCCCAAGATGGTAGAGTACTGAACAAATTGATTTGTTGGACTATCTCCCTGTTCATGACAAATATTTTGTCATACAAATTCATTTTTAGACATTATGACACATCTATACAGAAATTGGCCTATTTTTCTCTAAAAATCTGGCTTATCCTCAAACAATGCATCATGTTTAATGTTTTCATAAGAAACACCACAAAGCCTGATTCGTAAACGCTAACAAAAAGTATTCCTAAACCTTACCTAATTCCTACAACACAAGCTATGTAATACGTAGTAGGCTAGTAGATTGTAGCATGCTTTTTTGACTGTTGAGGCCATTTATGTTCCCCATTTTTATATATTTTGTTGCTGATATGTGTTGCACTTGGCGCCAGTTTGATATATTCACCCTTACATGGTATATACATGAGCAGACTTTGTATATTTTGTCTCTAATAGTTTGGAATCTTTAAAATATTTTTTTTATTAAAGTTCAAATATTGTTTGGAATCTTTAAAATATATTTTTCTATTGAAGTTCAAATATTTTATGTATTTCTTTAGCAAACTGAGTCGTTAAAATTAGATAAGTTCGGGTCAATCTGACTCCAAGTTGATCGTCCACTAATTTCAAGTTTCAAAACATTGGTTGTGCTATGGATCAATTGGTTGCATATTTGTCCATTCGGTTTTCTGTAAAACTGTCCAGAAGGTTTCTTTATTGGTTGTGAAAGTACAAGAATAGCTGCTGGGGAAATGTTATATTGCCTGCTGCAGCTACCAATGCATTTCCTTTGGTATACCCTAGACACCAAAACTTTAGCATCTCCAACTTTGTCTGCGGGCATTAGAACGGGCATTCCATGTAATGGCTCTTTTACTGAACTATATGTAACATATTTCTTCACGTCAAAATGACTAATTCATTTGATTTGATTTTTTTTGTTTTATATATCTGCAAGGAATGGAAAATGCAATGTTCGAGTGAAAAGCTTTTCCTTTCATTGATTGCTTTTGACAATAACATTTGATGAGGCCTGGTCATGTTAGTGCCAGTTTTGAATTCCATAGTATGAAGCAGTTTGCTGAGATTGATGTTCTCAAGATTTTTTAATAATGTTGATCACCTATTTAATTTTTACAGATTGCAAACTTTGTGGCGAATTATTTACCAAGAAACTGGCCGCAGGAATTATACGAGAAGGTTGCTCAGATGCTCTGATTACCTTAGCAAGAGCAAGTTGTATTCTATAAATATACCTCATTTTTGCGTTTATTTCAGTTTGGTGAGCTGTATTGAAGATATTTCCACGCAAGTAATTCTGACAGTTCAAATTTCTATTACTACATTTTTAGTTTATCTTACTCCATTGTGATGGTATTACGCAAGATGATGATAGATCAATATCTTCTATATTTTCTTGCTGCAATGGAGTTCAGGCCCTTAGGCATGCCTGCCAAGTTATGCTCCTGTGCTGTTTGTAAGCGGACATGGACATATTGTTATTGCTGATTGAGTTTTAGACAATACAACTTACCAATTTTGTAGGACAGCTTCTTAAAGATGAACACAATTCCATATGTTAGGCCACAGTGCCCTCTCTCTTAGCAGTTTCATGACTTAGGATGTGATATCGTTCTTGAAGTGTTCATATTGAAAAGGAATATGGCTAAATTTCACGGGAACAGTAATTTTGTGCCTGTGATATGGAGCAGATAGTGGCATTTCTGTTCTTTTGGTAAGGTTCGAGGCTTCTCCGATTGTAAGAAAGTTGAGCCACGTAAAATTAATCAAGAGAATTAAGTATGTGAAAGATGCCTTCATTATTGCTTGCGTTTTGCTTTTAGTTTTATTTATAATTTGCTGAACACTTCAATCCTAATTATATATCTAGCTTGCAATGGTAAGACTGCTGAACTCAACATATGCCATTATATCAAAAAATCATTAAATGGGATAGAAAAATTTCTTAGTACAGTGGGTATTCCTTTTCATGTTTATCTTCAAACAAAACACATTTATATTCGAACTCTTAACCTGCACTATGTTCATTGGATATTCCGTAAGTGGGCTAAAAAAATTTCTTGTGATAGTGGATACTTTCTCTCATGTTCCCCAGTGTTAATTTTAGGTATGTTCTATGCTTAGAGAAATTTATTTCAATTTTCACAGTTAGCTCCATATCTTTTCTAGATTAGCAATCACCTCAGCATCAAAGTAAATTGCAGATAGAACATAAACAGAAATCGCAGAAAACAAGCCAAGACAAGAGGACACAAGATGTGGTGTTAGCCAGGGACAAACCCCAATGTGGGGAAACCCTTGATCAATTCTTCTTATATGTTCTTCAATAGTTCCGCAGAGAGAGAGAGAGAGAGAGTACGTTTACAACAGAAGTCAACACTTTGACTTATCTAGATAAGAGCATAGATCATCTCTAAGAAGATGATACATGAGATCAGTTGAAGACATGCTGTTTCAACTAATTCTCCAAGATGACTCCTTCACCTATCATTGTGTTGCATTTCGTCATCATGTTGCACCTCACCGTGTTGCACCATGCTGCACCCATTATCACTATGCTACATCTCATCACGCTGCATTAATCATGATTGTACCCATCACTGTGTTGCATTATGTGCCATTGCTGCACCATGTTGCCATCCTGACCTATGTGTTGGCTGCACCTTGTTTGCTTGTTGTCCCTAGCATGCTTGTTGTTGCATGTTAGTTGTCCCTTGCATGCTAGCTGTAACATTGCATGCTTGGTGTATTTGCTGCTAAGTACCATACAACTGTCCCAATGTTAGTTAGTTGTCATTTGCATGCTGCTCTCCTTCGAAGATAGATGCTTTCGTTGTTTCGGCAGTTCCTGGCAATTTTGTCAGTTCCGGCTATTTTCGACAGTTTCAGTTGTTTCGGTTGTTCCTGGTAGTCCCAGCAGTTCCGGCATTTCTGGCTTTTCTGGCAATTCCAACTTTTCTGGTATTTCCAGCTTTTCTGGCTTTTTCGGCAGTTCTATCTTTTCCGACAGTTCTGGATTTTTCGGTAGTTTCCGCTTTTCCGGCAGGTCTGTCTTTTTCGGCAGTTCCGGCTTTTTCGGTTTTTCTGGCAGTTTTGGCTTTTCCGGCATTTCTGGCTTTTCCGACAGTTCCGTCTTTTCCGGCAGTTCTGATAATCTCGACTTTTCCAATAGTTCCGGCCTTTCCGGCTTTTGCAGCAGTTCCGGCTTTCTGCCCTCTGGATCAGGGCAACGTTTTTCCTTAGGATCTCTCCTCCTACTAAAACCCGAAGACAAGTAGAGAGGAAGAGATCCCAAGTGTGTTGAAATGACTTGAAGGCCACCTCTATTTATACTAAAATGTTGAACACATGTGGGGTTTATTTGGTCGCTGGCCGACCTTGACGAATTGTCTTATAACGCAAATAAATTCATAATTCCATGAATACTTATCGGAATCGGATGATCTTTAGATCAATCCTATACCTCTCGATGAGAGGGATCCAAGAAAAATATCAGCTGCCATAAATAAGATGACCCACATGGAGTTTGGCCCTAGTTGCCAATTTTAACACTCCCTCTCAACTAGGGAGAACTCCATCCATTGATCCATATGTCCGACTCTACTATCTCTGCCATCAATGGCCTGCACTGCTTTGATCTGTTGAGCTCTGCTCTGTTGAGCTCTACTCTGCTCTGCTCTACTGAACCATTAAGAAGAATTGATCGAGAATGTCTCATACCGTTCTCTACTGACTGGAAGTCGATTTCATCTGAAGAGAGTGTGTCACATCCCTCTTATTGACCCGAAGTCAGTTTTATTGATCCCAGATCAATATCACAAGAGAGTGTCTCAAACCACTCATACTGATCCTAGATCAGTTTCATTGATCCCAGATCAATGTCACAAGAGAGTGTCTCAAACCACTCATACTCATCCCAGATCAATGTCACAAGAGTGTCTCAAACCACTCATACTGATCCCAGATCAATGGAGGTCATAGTAGCATAGGGAGTACGGTGGATACAACGATGCGTCCATCAATAGTACTACTATGGTCCCTATCCTCATTTCCCTACTCATTGATTAGACGAGAGGTGCTTCCCATGAGTCCCAGACTTCATGGGTAGGATGCCTCAACAGGGGAACTAATCATTCTGTCAATGGATGCCACGGAGAATTAATCATCCTGGCCCACAGGAGAACTAGTCATCCTGTTCCACAGTCGCCACGGAGAACAAATCATCCTATTCCATAGTCACCACGGAGAACAAATCATCCTGGCCCACAGGATAACTAATAATCCCATTCCACAGTTGCCACGGGAGTACTAATCATCCCGGCCCACAAAAGAACTAATCATCCTGTTCATAGTGCACCACCAAGGGAGGGTGAGTCGCCCTGTGGTCGTATGTTGCTCCAGTAAGTACCCCAAGCCCCCCAAAGCTTCTAGAGCTCAATGCATGTGACATGCAGGACCCTTATAAGGTCTCTCAATGACTCCAAGTCATTCGGGAAAGTCGCAGATTTGACCTTTCCTCGGGACTTTGACAAAATGTCTGCGACTTGTACATCAGTCTCAATGCGATGGGGCCTCCTCGCTCATTGACTTACCATATCGCAGATAAGGCAGTATCTGATGTCTATCTACTGGAGCAATCATCGAATACGAGATTCCTCAATAATCAAATCCCCCCTCTGGCTATCACAGAGAATCACAGTGGTATTCATCATGTGTACAAACAGCTCTAAGAGCTTTTGCAACCATGCAGCTTCACACGAGATCATACTCGTAGCTATGTATTCAGTCTCGGCGGTGCTTATAGCAACCGACTTTTGCTTCTTGCTCATCCATGATATTGAAGCAGAATCCAAAGAGAACCAACACTAAGAAGTGCTCTAGTGATCCTCCACACTGCCTGCCCAGTCAGCATTCGAATAATCATGCAGTTTCATATTTCTGGTAGTGTATCTCAATCCATGAAAGATTGTGCCCCGAAGATATCTCAGAAGATTCTTCGCACCAATCTAGTGAGGTTCAACCAAATATGAGCTCACCATGCTCACTGCAAAACATATGTCCGGACGAAAGTTCACCAAAAACATCAACACGAATGAGTTTATGTAACTTAGAGGCATTTCCCAAATCTGATCTGACATCACTAACATATAACTTCTGAAAGTTAAGATCCTTGAGGTAGTCACATGCTTGCAGTTTATCATTCCACATCTGGAATCCAACTCCCTCTTACTTCTGCAAATGAGAGGGTCTGCATCTGTCAGAAATAGGTCGTCCTCATAAGGTGTCGGTATGAGAGGTCTATCATCCACTACCTTCGGGTAATGGTTTGGATTGGTTTCACTCCTAGTGAATCTCAGCTTCATCAAACAGCTATCAATCCTCTCATACTACGCCCGGGGTGTTTTGCCTCAAGCCATAGAGGGCTTTTTTCCACTTGTATACATGAGATTCCCAATTATGAATCTCAAACTCCTCGGGTTGTTCCAAACCTGTGGACCTGTTGCACAGGGGAATGGTCCCCTTATAAGATTTTCCTTTGGTACATCTCAGACATGTACCTTCATGCTCTACTTGAATTCATACATCCCTATCACCATTTGACTCGCATCAGGTAGGGCCCCATAGGTAGACCTTCGGTTTTATAGATGTGATGTGTCAATTGACATGATCCCCAATGGACCATCCTGCAACTTGATACAAATTGCCAACCCTGAACCCATGAGAAAAGGCATATTTGAAAATTATATTTTTTAACACCTACCTTTCCATCGATGAATGCCACCCTGAAACCTTTGACTTCCATTTCCGAGATGGACACCAGGTTCTTGTGATCATGTACATAAAAGAGATTCTGTAAATGAATCGAGTTACCCTTATTCAATTGAGAGTTAACATTCCCTACACCCTTTCCGAGATAGGTGGCGTTGGCTCCAAGTATAATCCCATGATTGTTTCCATCTCTACCAAATTAGAGAGTACACCCATCTATTCGATGAAGTGCCTTGAAGCACTACAATCTATAAGCCAGATTCCCAAAGAATCTGAAGGAGAGGGCCAATACAAGATAATGTTTCTTTATCTTATCAGAAACAACATTTGATTCTTCATAACTGTGGTTCCTTACTTTCTATGAAGAGTCGGCCATTTCCTTGATGACCCGCATTACTTGTCATTCCTTTGATCATTGAAGATGTCCTTGGAATGATTGTTATTATCATCAAGTGATATGTCTCTACCATTCAGACACTCCTTCGCATAATGGTCGGACTAGTTATCTGCCTTTCCTTCCACCCTAAGATCCGGTCTTCCAATGAAGTGATCTTTAGGTAGGCCATATTCCGCTGCGCCATTTTGATAATATTCTCTGCTTTGACTTCACCCTTGGTGAATTTGAAGAGGGATGAGGAATCCATTGATCCTTTTGTCCTTTCCCAATTGTCTTCGGTGATTGCTCTTTCACTATTGCTTGGGCATTGTCTTCACCTCAGCTCTGATACTTCATTAATTTTAGGTATGTTCTATGCTTAGAGCAATTTATTTCAATTTTCACAGTTAGCTCCATATATTTTCCAGATTAGCAATCACATCAGCGTTAAAGTAAACTGCAGATAGAACATAAACATAAATCGTAGAAGACAAGCCAAAACAAGAGGACACAAGATGTAGCGCTAGCCAGGGACAAACCCCAATGTAGGGAAATCCTTGATCAATTCTTCTTATATGTTCTTCAATAGTTCAGCAGAGAGAGAGATAGTACATTTACAACAGAAGCTAATACTTTGACTTATCTAGATAAGAGCATAGACCATCTCTAAGAAGATGATACATGAAATCAGTTGAAGACATGTTGCTTCAACTAATT
>APFE030600719.1:46961-92962 GCA_000404065.3 Pinus taeda | reverse complement strand
TGCATCTCATCACGCTTCATTAATCATGACTGTACCCATCACTGTACTGCATTATGTGCCATTGTTGCACCATGTTGCCATCCTGACCTATGTGTCGGTTGCACCTTGCTTGCTTGTTGTCCCTTGCTTGTTTGTTGTCCCTAGCATGCTTGTTGTTGCATGCTAGTTGTCCCTTACATGCTAGCTGTAACATTGCATGCTTGGTGTATTTGCTGCTAAGTACCATACAACTGTCCCAATGTTAGTTAGTTGTCCCTTGCATGTTGCTCTCTTTCGGAGATAGATGCTCCAGTTGTTTCGGCAGTTCCCGACAGTTCTGGCAGTTCCGGCCGTTCCCGTCTGTCCGGTTGTTCCCGGCAATTCCAGTTTTCTTGGCAGTTTCGGCAGTTCCGTCATTTCCGGCTTTTCTGGCAATTTCGTCTTTTCCAGCTTTTCCAGCAGTTCCGGCTTTTCTGGCTTTCCCAGCTTTTTCAGCAATTCTGTCTTTTTTGCCAGTTCTGGCGTTTCGGCTAGTTCTGGTTTTTCCAGCGTTTCCGACATTTCTGGCTTTTTTGGGTTTTCCGGCAGTTCCAGCTTGTCCAACAGTTCTGGCTTTTCCGACTTTTTTGGCATTTTCGGCTTTTCTGGCTTTTCCCACAATTTCGGCTTTCTGCCTTCTGGATCAGGCAATGTTATTCCTTAGGATCTTTCCTCCTACTAAAACCCAAAGACAAGTAGAGAGAGGAAGAGATCCCAAGTGTGTTGAAATGACTTGAAGGCCACCTCTATTTATACTAAAACGTTGAGCACATGTGGGGTTTATTTGGTTGTTGGCCGGCCTTGACACATTGTATTATAACGCAAATAAATTCATAACTATGTGAATACTTATCGGAATCGGATGATCTTTAGATCAATCCTACACCTCTTAATGAGAGGGATCCAAGAAAAATATCAGCTACCATAAATAAGATGACCCACATGGAGTTTGGCCCTAGTTGCTAATTTTAACACCCAGCTAACAAAATAGATAACGGATACTATCTTTCATGTTCATCATCGAACAAAACAACTATTCTATATTTCAATTTTAGCCTCCACCAAGTTTGTTGGGCAATTTGTTTTGTTCTTTTAATGTAGTGGTTAATATATCTGTATTCTGGTGTTATTTGATATTTTTATCATACTTGATAAACTACAGTTATGGCTTTTCATTTAATGATATGCATGGAACCATCATCTTTTTGTAGATTAGTTAGGTTAAATTCGTTAATGTATAAGCTTAGTCACTTGACACCAGGATACAGGACATAGAGGACACAAAAATCTGAATATCAAACACGTGACATGGTGCCCTCTGGAACATGACATAGAGAACACATTATATATTATATTATAAAACCTATAAAAAATTAGTGAATTACACATAAAACATGAAATATAAAACATTTACATGATGATACAAATTCAATCACAACTAATGCAAATAACCAAAATAGCATTGAGTGCAAATACCTATTTTAATCCTAATTATATATCTAGCTTGCAATGGTAAGACTGCAAAACCCAACATATGATAGTATATCGAAAATCATTAAATGGGATAACAAAATTTCTTGGTATAGTGGGTATTCTTTTTCATGTTCATCCTCGATCATAACGCATATTTATATTCCAACTCTTAACCTATACAATGTTTGTTGGATATTCCATAAGCGGGCTAAAAATAATTTCTTGTGATAATGGATACTCTCTTCATGTTCTCCATCGAACAAAACAACTATTCTACATTCCAACTTTAGCCTCCACCAAGTTTGTTTGGTCAATTTGTTTTGTTCTTTGAATATAGTGATTAAGATATCTGTATTCTGGTGTTAGTTGATATTTTTATCATACTTGATAAACTACAGTTGTGGCTTTTCGTTTAATGATATGCATGATGCCTTCAACTTTTTGCAGATCTGTTGGAATAAATTGGTTAATGTATAAACTTAGTCACCTGACATGAGGACACTACACATAGAGAACATCAAAATATGAGTATCAGACACGTGGCATGGGGATCCCTTGGAACATGACACAAAGGACACATTATATATTGTATTATAAAAAAATAGTGAATTACACATAAAATATGAAATATATAAAACTACAAATTCACTCACAACTAATGCATACAACCAAAATTGCATTGAGTGCAAATGCAATCCTTTTCAATTCTAATTATATATCTAGCTTGCAATGGTAAGATCGCTGAACCCAACTTATAATAGTATATCAACAAATCAATATAATTTCTTGGTATAGTGGGTATTATTTTTTCATGTTAATCCTCGAACACCACATATTTATATTCCAACTCTTAACCTTCACTATGTTTGTTGGATATTTAGTAAGTGGACTAAAAAGAAATTCTTGTGATAGTGGATATTGCCTTTCATGTTCATCATCGAATAAAAAACTTTTTCTATATTCCAAATTTCGCCTTCATCAAGTTTGTTGGGCAATTTGTTTGGTTCTTTTAATGTAGTGATTAAGATATTCATATTTTGGTGTTATTTGATATTTTTAGCTTACTTGATAAACTATAGTTACGACTTTTCGTTTGATGATATACATGATACCTTTGGCTTTTTGTAGATTGGTAGGGTTAAATTGGTTAATGTAAAAGCTTAGACACCTGACACAAAGACGAGGTACAAAGGATACAAAAATATGAGTATTGGACACGTGACATAATGACTCCCTGGAACATGACATGGACACATTATATATTATATTTAAAAAAAAAATTTAGTGAACTACACATAAATTATGAAATATATAAACCTACAAATTCAATCACAACTAATGAATATAACCAAAATAGCATTGAGTGCAAATGCAATCCACGTTTGAACTAAAAAATACATCAGCAAAAAGGTCTTAAATGGCTTGTATATTCCAAAAAAAATCATGCTACAATAAATAACTAGTAGTCTAGTACTATATATCATCAAAATCGTTGCTTATATTGGGATCATCATCATCTATATCACCCTCTAAGCATTAAAATAAGATAGAAAAAACTTAACATGTTAAATCGAGGTTTTGTTTGAGAGATGGGTGTATTTTTACTAGGGTCGTGATAAAGGAGTTCAACAAACATGCCACCAACATTGATGTACATAGAGGGTTTGGTCCTCTTGATTAAATGTCAGTTCCATACCCTCATGCATGGCGAACTCTAATAGAAACATTGTAATCCCCCAAATCTTGAAACCTTGAATACTTTTAAGTCTGCTAGATTTTGAGTGGGATTTAAAATTCTACTTTTTTCTTATGAAATCTAGTGAGGTTGAAACCACTCTCAAACATCTCGAGTCAATTAATGCTAACGTTAAAAATTTATGTAGAATGTCACTTTTACTTTAAGAATTTAAGATTAGTAGGGTCTGGACAAATCCACTTCCTAACACTTGGAATCGCTTCTAACATTGCTTAATTGCCTTTAGCTATAGTCCAAAACCTTTGAAAGCCCAAAACTGTGACTGAATTAAGTGATAATGAGGGAATAATCGATTTAAGGATTTTTTTTCATAGGGCACATGTCCAAATTTAGGGACACCATTGGGGCTCGTGTCCAACACGAGTCAAACTCATATTCTATGAATAAGACACGAGTCAAACTCAGGTCTGACATGGTGTTGTGTTCGACATGAAGGATTTGAGACATGAGCAAGGGGGAGTGTGTTACCCACCATTTTGTGGGTGATTTCCTTAGGATAAAAATTTTCTCCAAGATGGTCCTCAGTTGGCAGTCGACAACCCCTTGCAGCTACCAACTGAGCTAGGCATGTGGTCTCTCACGCATTTGCCATGATCGTATGTTTGAAGGTGGGCCTCTCGAACCTAAAGGTATGCCTTGTCATTTGGTAATTGAGTATTGTAGTTTGTTTATCATGGATACTTCTGGGCATGGATTAATAGGGGGATTCGACGAAAATACTGGACCCGATATGTGCTTTTGTCCCTTGGACCCCTTTTGGATGTTAACCTTGGATTCTAGTCCCGTGGGATCTCTTTCACTGACCATTTGGCTTTAGGGATGGTATTTTATGGGAAACCCTAATTTTATTTGTGTGGTCCTGCTCCCTCGTCCACATATATTGCCCCATTTCCACTTATAATAACCTCATTCATAATTTCTCCCCCCTGGGTCCACATTCCTCGACTGAGTCCACATAGGGCTAGCTCTCCCCTTCCCTTGCCCACACCTTGGGTTGGGTCTGGAATGATGGCCTAGAGGTTGATGTATTTAAACAGAAAAGTAAAAGCATAATTGGCCACATTCAACAAGAAATTGTATCACAAAATGCAAAACATGGTCGAGACAAACACATTTAGCACGTGGGTAAAACACTGTACATGAGCTCTACCCTATCATCATGGCCATCACCCTGGTTCTTACAGGCCCTAGATGAGCCTCCTTTATCATTTAGAAACCCATGATTGTCTCAACCCCTGGTGGGTAATAAAACGTCGTACCTTGAAAGGGGCATCCACTGCCATATCTCACACAACATGCTCTTACCCTTTGAGCCCCGAGCAATTAATTAAAGAAAAATCATAAAAAGGAAAAAGACATAAATAAGGGTGAAAAAATCAAGATCGGGGAACCTTAGGTACCATAATTACTCCCTCCTATACATTATATACCCAAGTGTAGGATTTATTTTTACTAGCTACCCTTGTATGCCAACATGTGGCCCAGGGCTACCCCTTTTCATTCCCTACTCCATTAATCCTTTTATCACTTGCCAACACCTTTAAAAGGATGTACCTTAGACATATTGTCCCCTTTAGAAGTAGAAACCACCTAATGGGATACTTGGTTAACCCTATTTGGAGCTTGGAGACATTAGCACATGCCAAAACCCATTAAAGCTAGGGGACACATTGGCTCTTATGCAGAATTGCAGGTGGTCTCCATCTTGGGTTTGGTCTCCCTATATGGGGTCCTAACATTCTAGAGGGCTACATTGACACATGTAGGGTGTGGGTTGAGAACCATGGGCCTCCACAGCGGTAGACAACACTCCATGGATCCCCAGAGATGTTCAGAGATTGCCTGAGATTCATCTATTGGACGAGGAAGATGAACCTCGTTCACCTTTGCCCAGCTTGCCCCACAGTTGTACCATGCACTTGGCAGATGACCCAAGACTTGTATGTTGATGTGGCATCACTTACACCATCATATGAGCCCTTACAAATGGACTACAAGGATCTTCGACTCACTTGGAGATCCATGAGGTCACTTTTGTGCCCTCACAACCATTGGGAGCTCTACATTTTTATTATGTGGAGAAAAAGGGGCCAACCCCTTGTCCATTTCTTTTGAAGTCCAATTCATCGTTTTTGGCACTTATGGACTTCACCAGGCCTCTTAGAGAGCCCAACAACATGCATCATTGATTATTCGGCCCCTTGGGAAGCTTATTATTTTGTTTATGAGCTAGTTTGGTGGGTTTATTTGCACATTATTTTAGGTGATGGGCTAATGTAGACTCAAATTAGGTAATTCGAGCTCCTAATGAGCATATAAATAGGAGATACATGAATTCATTTGTATCATCACTTGGATTGGATCATATCTTCTTGTGAGATTTTCACCATCTTTCGAGGATGGGACTTTTTGGATGAATGGATGAATTTAGATGCTTGGTTTTTTTTCTTTGCCTTGGAGCTTCTATGATTGGCATATCTTGGTGATTAGATATATTATTCTTACATGTAAGTACTATGTTAATGCTATTTTGATTCTTTATTTTGTTGCATTCATGATATTGAGATTTTTGTTATTCTAAGGTTAATTCACTATTTTCTTGGAACAAAATTGTGGAAATTAAAACTCTAAATAGTGTTGTATCATGATTGGGCCATGTGTGAATGAACGAATGCTCCTAGAGACATCCTTGTCTTGACAAGTCACCAAATATTGTTGAACGAAGTATAAATGACCTTGAAGCTACTTCCATTAAGCCCTAATGCCAAACAAAGTTGTCTTTTAGGCCTCCTTGACAAGTGGAAATCAATCCAAACTCTAAATCTTCCATGACTCCATCTCTCCCAAAGGAGGAAACATTGGTCCTCATCTAGTCTAACACTGTATGTTTCAAATTAATCAGTGGAGATACAATGCTCGATCCCAGTCTCCGGTTTGCGTAATCTCCAAATCATAGACATAATGGGGAAGAACGGGAAGCTTAACAGAAACGAACCCAAAGTTCCCGACCTTCTGGAGATTTATCCAAATATTCATAAACAATTCCAATGGGATGGGTGGTAGGAATGTTTCCATCATGCACCAATTACCATGACGTTATGCCTCGAACATTCACCCAGGGATTTGACGGACCGCGCATGGAGGTAGGAGGACTTTCATTCCTAGTTCCAGAGGAACTAATCGAAGAGGTTACAACCCTGCCTACTTATGGGGAAAAGGTTTTCACAAGTCACGTTCTAGTTGGTATTAATGTCCCTTTTTTCCTAAAAGCCGAGTTCAAGGATAGAAACTAGAAGGCACAGGTGTAGAGATCCTAGTTGGAGGGAAAATGACATGGTTTGTTATGCATTACCCAGTCATACTTCATTTGTGAAGGGAATTTTCACTGGGTAAATCTATACCATTTTCATTTCCTAACTCATCTAGCAGGACAAGTAAGAACAAATTCTTGTTTTTATTTATTAGGGAGTCTCAAACACATGGTTGCTCGTTTCTAGGCCAGGGAAGACCCATCCCCTTAATTTGTTTATCACGAAGCCTTAATTAAGTTTCTAATTTAGAATCATTTGGCCAAAGTTTGCAGAACTTCTACCCATTTCCTGTTCTGGGGAGGGTTTCAACCCCACCCCCCTAAGGCCAAAAGAGGGAGGTAGAAGGGTGTTAAACAGGGTAAGAAAAATTAGGAAAAAACCTCCTCTCAGGGAACCTCCACTGAAAACCAAAGTCGAAAGATGAGACATGCCCTCATCCTCTGGTCCTACAATCCCTAAGGTTTATGGCAGAAGAAGTGACAAACTGAAGAAGACGCAACCTACTATTGAAAACACTCCCGCTGAAAATCTACCTCAGCTGTGAATTCCCCTCATATTGAAAAGTCACCCACTGAGAGTTCCCCTGTAGAATCTCATCCACTAGAGAAAAACCAGGGAAAAGAAGTTGAAAATGAACCCCAGGATGAAGAAGAAACCTCTCTATTTCAATTTTTCTCAAGGGGAGTAAAAGACCTCACACCAGGGCTTTAAACAAATTAAGGCTGAAGATAAAGTTAAAACAAAATCCTTACCTCACCAAGGAAGTGATAGATGTGGACAATGTCCCATTAAAGGACCTGATAATAAACAAATGGAAAACTAGAGGTTTTAAAATATCAAAGGCCAAGGAAACTAAAAATAATATCCTTATGGAAACCAAATAGAGTAAGAGGCAGAAAATGGACAAGGTGGACGTTCTTTTGGAGGTGACGAGTACCCTCAACTAGGAAGATAATAACCATTTTTGGGTGTTTGATTAGTCAATGCTAAAGTGAATTTTTATGATCTATCACTGATCACGCACTTGTCCGCATTTAGGTACAAAACAAAACAAAGGAGAGCTGACATTTCCATTGTCTGCAAATTTTGCACAGAAAGTGCCGACATTTCCATTGTCAACGTATTTTGAAAGACAAAGTTTGGAAAGGGCATTGACAATCAGCGCACCAGCAAAACTACCGGTTCAGGTAGTTAAAGGTCTAGAAATGACAGTATCAACGTGTTTTTGCAGGGATGACCAAGAAGACAACAACAAAACAAAAACCTGTTTTTGGAGGATGACAAGGCTAATCTGCAGCAAGAGGAACAGAATCATGATACACTTTCTTAGCCCCATTTTCAGCAAGTTATTTTGATTTTTGATATGTTTAAAAAGATATTTTTAGATGCATGAACCTAAGATAATTATACTTCTATTTTGGATTATTGTAATTATTTTTTCGGATGCAAACATGTTTCAGTTATTGTAATGCTTATATAAGAAAATACCATAGAAGAAGAAAGGGTTGATGCTTATTTGAGTT
This sequence comes from Pinus taeda, assembly GCA_000404065.3. Classification (NCBI taxonomy): domain Eukaryota; kingdom Viridiplantae; phylum Streptophyta; class Pinopsida; order Pinales; family Pinaceae; genus Pinus; species Pinus taeda. Next base: position 84,881 of record APFE030600719.1, on the reverse strand, counting down.
TTACCATCCTTGTGTATTTTGAGCAGATCATTAATGAAAACAATCTTTATGAGCATTTGCATAAATTCTTGTGTTGTATTTTATATGTTTGTTTTTGTTTTGTTTTATATTTCCTCATGTCTAAAAAAAAGAGTATGAGATTGGGATTCATATTTTATGCTCATTTTTGTTTATTTCTTAGGCATTAATAATTGTTCTTCACCTAACCTTTACATTAATTTCTTTCATCTTCTTCTAAATCATTTGTGTGTCAAAGGAATTATTGCTACCCTGGTTTTGTGTTTTTCTCGTCGAAACTATGTTTATATCAACCCTGATTAGGTTAGACTCCATGCCAAATGGTGGAAATTTAACATAGCCCAACCAAATTTCAATCATTTTTCGAGAAACCTAGCCATAGGACTCAATTGTAAACCTTCTACTGCAGTGACTTTGAGTAGTTCAGTTTTTAGGGAGAGATCCCTCTCCAGGTTGAAGGGCCAGATTTCAACCTCAAAGAGGTTTGAGGTTTACCTTAAAGGCTTTCCTGCGGGCGGGTATCCTTTAACAGATAACATATTGGTGCTATTGCCGAGAAGCGAAAGGCATATTTTCCCCAAACGATTTTATTGTTGAAAATCATATCTTTGAGGGCAAACAAAGATTTGTATATCAGTTTGATTGTAAGGTGTTTTCTCTGACGACTCCACACTATAATCCGAAGTGTTCTTATTGATGAAATTCTAGCTCACATAGGTGTTTATGCTTGGAGGAAACCTGATCCAAATCCACTCAATATTTTTTCAAGCCCAAAAAAGTTGTTCAGGAAGAAAACTCGAAAGGAATAAGGTACGGTCTACTTAGAAAGGTTTTATTCTCTACCTACAAAGGTTGAATCTCTTGAGGATTTTTTATTAGATATTAAATCTTGAAAGTAATTTACTCAGATCTAAGTCCAAAAGTAGTATTTCAGACATTGTTCTTGATCCAAAAAATCTAAAGACCTTTACCCCTGGTTCTTCCATCCCAGAATTAAAGCTATTGCCATAAGGTTTTGAGATTTTATCTCGTTTTTCAGAAATTGGAACAAAAATTCTAGGAACTCCAAGAAGCTACGACTAAGTCTTCAACCTTTTCTTATTTCATCCCATATTTATTTGCTTCAACCACTCCTTTGTCCTTTGTGGGTGTCCAAAAGCCCATTTTATCAACTGTTATTGCAACAGTCTCAGTGCCTTTGAAATTTGTTGTCCACATTAGGGAAATTTCGAGGTCTAAAATGGGCCTCCTAAGAAAAATGTACAACGAAAATAAACTTTATAAGAACCAATAGGATTCAAGACAATGGGGTCAACCATGGGGGATGTTTCACCATTTTTTGAGTAAAACAATAAAAATAATAAAATAATAAAACTACATTTTCAGCTCGTATTTTCGACTTATCCCCATATGTTTTTACTCAAATTTCGAGTGGGAGTACTCGTTAGATGCAAAATTTAATTTATCATCCATGGAGTACCCATGTTGCATACTTTTGATGGACCCTGCTACACGAAAAATGAGAAATACATGAAAAAACATGATTGCAATAACCTTTTTCATGTATTTCTCATTTTTCGTGTAGTGAGATCTATTGAAATCATGCAACATGGGTACTCTTGGGATGATGAATCAAATTATGCATCCAACGAGTGTTTCCTCTCGAAATTTGAGTAAACCCATAGGGAGATAAGTTGAAAAAATAGTTTTTTTTTTCCCTCTAAAATTTGATGATGTAATCTAATCTTATTTTATTGTTTCTACTATTATTTTATAATTTCTTTAGGAGGCCCATTTTAGACCTCAAAATTCTCCTAGTGAACTCCTATTGTTAGTGTAGTTTCATATCCCAGCGCCATGGCTATTAGATTTTCACCTTTGAACCTTCAAGGTTCGATACATGACCTCCACTCGAATTATGGATAACACTTGATCCAGTTTGATGGAAGTGGGCTTTATACAACTTAGCAACATGTATAGAAGCTTAATAACTTTATAGATTTAGAGGAGGTTGACCATGAAGATGTCAAATTGAGACATTTTGCACAAAGTCTATCATGAGAGGTAATGAAATGGTTCAGATCCTTACCTGTAGCAAGTATCAATACTTTCCAGTAGTTTGAATTGTTATTTATCGCTAGGTGGGAGGTGAAGAAAAATCCTCGACAGATTTTAGCTGAATAGGAAGGCTTAAAAAGGAATTGAGGGGATTCAGTTCAAGAATTCACAACCAAATTTAATAGAGTCTACAATTCAATTCCAGCTGAGATAAAGCTCCTTTGGGATTAGCCTTGTTACATTATCCTCACGGTTTTGATGCCAAAATGACTTATCAACTCCAGGAAATAAATCGTGTCACTTTAGAGGCAATGCAGAGTAATCCAATCATAGTAGAATCCAATTTGTTGGCCAAGAAGGAAAAAAAAAACCTGAGAAGAAAGTGGTGCTCAAAGAAGAATCATATTCTTCACCCGATCTAAAATTTGATGTGAGGTTGAAAATGATGGAAAAGCTGGTTGATCGGAATCTGGATTAGGGGCAAAAATTTGCTCAAAAATTAAAGTGCTCAGAATTGCTCAAAAACTGAACGACCATGTAGGCGATACGATCCCAACGCAACTCGTTTCACTCAAAACAGAGCTCGTATGAGAAAGATAGAGACTTCTGTCCATTTTGTCAAACATGAAAAATTTTGGGTACATGGTTGACTGGGATACTGACTAGGCATCCGTAACAACCCAGTGAACAAAAAGAATATTCCCAAAATATTTCGACAGGTGACTCAATCGGATTGTGACAAGTGTCGACATGTTATTGGTCCAAGACATTTGAGGCAGACCAATGAGAGGCTGACATGTGGCAAGCCCGGAGGCCGCTATGTGCCCTCTTAAAGGTCGTGTAAAATGTTTGGCAGGTCAGTGGAGTCGAACCAATGACAAAGCCCACACAAGCACCAAGACCTACCACTACGCTGCAACCATGTGACCTAACCATAAACATTTTCGTTTAGATTTAAATGTTAATGCCGCAGAGCTTGGGAAGTGGGTGCTAACCTTAACCGCCAACATGTGAATGTTCCAACCTTAACCGCTAGCTAATAGTCAGGGGAGCCTAACCGTCGGGGTAACTGCGAGCATGTGAACGCTCCAATATTAACCGCTAACATTTAGTTTAACTGCTTGCGGGGTTTAGTGGGCCAGTTATCAGTCCTACAAATTCACCCAAAAATTGGGGAATTTACTGCTCCGTTAGCGGAAAATGGGACGAAATTGTATGATCATGCTGGATTTGGTGCAATTTGTGGAGCGAATAGTGGAGAAACTAGGACAGGTAATAACTTCTTTAGTTTTTGACCAAATTTGGCTCAAAAAGAGTCATTCCTAGATGATTTGGATGCTATGAACATAATGGAACAGGTTGCAAAGGCAGAAAGAAAATTTTATACGTGATTTTGCTATGTTGAAGTTTAAGGAAGTCCAGGGCCACCAGGAGAGGAGGTCAAGCCTAGATCAGTGGAAGTCCAGTTGCAGAACTTTGATAGTCATTTTTGGGGTTTTTTGGTCTTCTGAATCTAATGGAACGGGTTTAAAATCCACTGGAGCACTGCAGGTGCATGCAATCAGAGAATTGACCATTAATCCAAAGAGAGCCTAGCCATTGAAGCAGGTCCAAGGGGATGTAGCCCAGGAGGGATGAACTCCTTTATTAGCTTTGTGTTATGAGTTGTTGTGTTTACTTATCTACAATGTACTTGTTGAATATGTGTTTTAAACAGCTAATTAACATCATAAATTGTTCATAAAAGACACTCACCACTTGACACATAATTCCTCACATTTTGGTTAATTTGAGATGATCCTAAACACTTTTTTTTTTTAAATTGATGAGGGAGCTTTCATAGCATTAACAAGTTTTCCCAACATTTAGATCACTGGTTGATAAGCTAACTCCTTCGAGTGCTGAAAATCAACCTTAGGTGAGAAATACAAACTTCAGGAGGCCTTAAGGGGTTCAGAATCATCCAAGAGAGCATAAGGGTGTTGCAAATCAAAAAGTTGTTGTTCGAACTCCTTTTCCCGATGGATTTGTTGATGAGGAGTTCAATGAGGAATAAGATCATCAAATTGGATGTTTTGATGATAAAGAAACACAAGTGTTTTATACTAAGGAGGAGCATGACCTTTATGCTGGATGCTTAGGAAAAAAGGACATGTTCGACCTCCTTGTCCCGATGGATTTGTTGACAAGGAGTTCAATGAGGAAGAAGATCATCAAATTGGATGTTTTGATGATAAAGAAACACAAGTATTTTCTACTAAGGAGGAGCATGAACTTTCTGTTGGATGCTTAGGAAAAAAGGACAACATTAACATTTGTGATTAAGTAGTCTATCAAGAGGGCTATAACAATGCAGTAGCATATTTTTAAAGGTATTACAATCTCATGGGCCAAACTGTTCCTATTAAGACACCACCAAAAAACAAAATAACTGAGCAGCAAGAATGATTCAAGGAAGGAAATACTAAAGAGACCAAAGGAACCTAATAAGGACAATCCAAAAAGGGTGGAAGAAGCTAAAAAGGAGATCAAAAAATTGGAAAAAACACAGTCAACTTTCAATTTGGAAAGTGAAATGAGTAAGTTGAAAGTTTCCATTCCCTTTGCTGGAATTTTAAGAAATGAACAATACAGAAAAATAATTTTTACAATGGTTAAGAGTTAAGAGAGTGATCAAGTTAATATAAACTCACAGGATTCCCTAAATCTAGATGATGATGCTCTTGAATTAATTTTTGGTCGACATGTCACTAACATAAATGATGATGTTCCTCCATTTTATGTAAGTCTTAACTTACATGATATGATTCTTCATAACTCTATGTTGGACTCTGGAGATTCGCATAACCTGATGCCAAAATCTGTCATAGACCATCTAGGACTACAGATTACTAGACCTTACAAAGACTTAATCTCATTTGATTCCAGAAAAGTAAAATGTTTAGGGCTCATAAAGGATCTGGTCGTAACTTTGGCACATATGCCTACTAAGAGCATAATGATGGACATAGTGGTAGAAGATATTCCAGCTATTGTCTCAGTGTTGGGAAACAAGACTAGGATGAATACTGTAGATGGACATTGTAATGTCCCAAACCAAGGAAATTTGGAACAAACCCTTCAAATCAAATTATCTAGCACTTAACAGGAAATTGCCATGGAAACCCAAACACCAAAAATTTGACTGAAACCATAAACTCACAAATTGCATAAAATCTCATTAAAAATCACAACATGAGAAACAATGATAAATGCACCAACCAAGATCCAGTTTTATTATATATAGATAGATGCCAATACAATATCTGGGAATGACCCTCTGGTCTCCAAACTTAAACAGAAAAACAATCTCTACACCTGTGGATTATGAATGAATCCACCAAGGGGAGATGGGTGCTCACCCAATCTCTCTAAATCACCTGAGGGTTTCCGTCCTGGGGCTACCAATGGAGTAGAGAACTGGGTTCTCAACCTCTCAAACAAGAAACAATACCCAATCCAAGGTGTCCTCCAGTGGTCTCCTCCTCCTCTTTTATAGATTTGATGGACTCCTCCAGAACCTTCTATTTTATTATTATTTTAATCATGGAGCACTTTTCCCTCTTTTATTTCAATTAAAATATTCTTTTAATGCTGGGAAAAGGGTAAATTGGCCACCATGTCTCCCCAGGCCACTAAAAGTCATATCTAACCATCCCATCCTATAGATCTCCTCGTTCCGGTTCCAACGAGCTATTACACTGAGGTGTCCCACCAATCAATCTCCTCGGAATGCCACCTCGAGCATAATTAATTAAGTTATGCCCAATAACAATGTTGATTTCTAAAAGTTGTTGGAATGCGACAGAACAAAAGGCAAACTGTGCAGATGGTGGGATATGCCAAGCGAATGCCATCAAATCCCATAAGAACTTTGCAAAACTCCATCGGAACCCCTGATGACATAAGCCTGCTCCACTAACTTGGCCACCTTCTGCCTTGGAAATCCACCCTGGCTACACTATGAAGAATGATAAAAATGGGAACATGACAGTCCTCCCATCCCAAGATTGCTTGCCCTCAAGCAATCCAAATATGTGGACCAATTTGGTGGTCCGACGCAATTGAGACCCAATGCCAAGATTCCATACAAACCATTGGGTGACGCTTTTCTCCTATGTTAACCCACCACGAATGGACTCCTCGATGCTTGGATCCCAGATCAATCTCCAACGGAACTTGTCATCAACAAATCCTCCAGGATCCCCATGCCACCAATAAGAAGCATCAAGGCTCCACAACTCCTTCTCTATTATAAGTCCGACAGTGAATGTTGATCCACCTGCTGTGTACCAGCTCAGCATCTCTATCCAATCCAACCCTTGGCCTAGACCAAGGTCAATCTCATCATGTTGAAGTCATGCTGAAATATTGATGAGTGGCCAACCTACATCCTGCTGCCAACCGAAGCATGCGATATCCCTCACCTTGGAGGGCTCTTGCAATACAATGCCTCTGAATAAAAATGATACTCCATCAGTAGGGTACTAGCTCATGATCTCTCTCCAATCCAATGCAAGGATTTTTGTGCAAAGAATACATCTTCTATGCTAACATTGATCCATGCTCAACTCTTGATGCTGCACCTGGACAATCAAAACATATCCAACAAGTGTTGCCTCTCTCCCTCTAATGGGAAAAAATGTGCAAACTGTGCTGCAAACCCTATCTATGAACTCTTGGAGAGGACTATTGCTTGAATATGTTGCAGCTTTGCTAGTCGCCACTATATCTGTTTGCACCTCATCAATGGGTAGACCCAAGGATGGACGCACCACCATCTCCAACTCTTTACACTTACTAGCCTCCTTCAAAGCTACCTCGTCAATCTCCAACACATCCTGACGAAATATGTCTACAAATACTACCTCCCTGGAGGCTGCCTGCACATCTACTTGCTCCACTCCAATGACTCGCCCCATGGGTGTCTGCTCATCCTCCACCATGGGCTCAACATGAGCCACTGGCTGACTATATAAAAATGGCTCATCCCACACATCATGCATATTGTCCTCCTCAAGTCCTTGCACCACTGAGTGATCTTCATGCTAGGCCACCACCAATGGCTCATTTCTCAAATCCTCTTGAGTGTCTTCTCCTGGGCTTTCTTTATGCATGGAATAAAATTGTTGCTCACCATTTGCAATCATCAAACATAGAGGCATAGGTATTGTTGCTATCAAATAATTGTTCATGCTCCCGAAAGGTGTTTTCATGCAAGTTAAAGCATTCTACATGCAACTCCTGCTCAAACATGGGCCTTTTCATTTCTTTGTTGACTTGAGTTTTTTGTCATTCCTCGCTCTTCTTTAGTTTTTTCTTCTCTGTAGGTTTTACATGTGTGATCTGGTGTCCATGCTCCTTGACATGTGAAGAAAATATGCTCTCTCCTCATTTGATTTCGACTCTTCTTTGGGAGCTCTTGAGACTACTTCTGCTTTGGTTCCTCATCCTTCCCAAATCTGAACCCTCCCAAAAATATTCTCATATAATTTCTCCTGGTGATAGGGTCAGCACTAAGGCTTGCGAGCTGCCTCGGTGACTCATCCATGAGCCTATAAAATTTAAAATCTGATGTTGCAAAGGCCCAACAAAATAACCCAAATAATTAATTAGCACTACCCAGAAATTACGTTGTTGCTCTGGAAGATAAATTGGTGCTTTTTCCCTCAATACTATTCCAAAAATTCTAAAAATTTAATCTAAGGCTCCTCACACCAAACCCATAAAAACCCAAAAATGGTTTGGCTTAAATCCAACCCAAGGTCAAACTCACCAAGTGGTGTGAATTACCCAATTCACCGATAAAACGAAATGATGAGCGAACATTGATTTACAGCCCGCATACTACCTAGAAAATTTTGAAATTTTAACCACAAACTCCTCTCATAAAACCCAGAAAGTTTTTGGGTAGATTCCAAAAGATACATAAAGCCCCAATTTAGTGCAAGTTTCCTACTCCTCCCAACTCGCCGCACTACTCTAATAAGGTAAATTAATAGCACAATGTTCCACCTCTTTAATCCATCAAATTCATTGAAAAACACTGGCAACAACAATCTTGGCACAAAATAAAAATTCTTCAACAAAGGATGACTTTGACACTTCCAAAATAAACCCTCGAATACTTAAAATCGAAAACCCGAACCTGCAGGTTGAGCAAATTTCGATGCTCTGATACCACTGTAATGTCCCAAACCAAGGAAATTTGGAACAAAGCCTTCAAATCAAATTATCTAGCACTTAACAGGAAATTGCTATGGAAACCCAAACACCAGAAATTTGATTGAAACCATAAACTCACAAATTGCATAAAATCTCATTAAAAATCACAACATGAGAAACAATGAGAAATGCACCAACTAAAATCCAGTTTTATTATATATAGATAGATTCCTATACAATAACTGGGAATGACCCTCCGGTCTTCAAACTTAAAAATAACAACAACAACAAAAAAAATCTCTACACCTGTGGATTCTGAATGAATCCACCAAGGGGAGATGGGTGCTCGCTCAATCTCTCTAAATCACCCAAGGGTTTCCGTCCTGGGGATACCAATGGAGTAGAAAACTAGGTTCTCAACCTCTCATACAAAAAACAATACTTAATCCAAGATGTCCTCCAATGGTTGCCTCATCCTCTTTTATAGATTTGATGGACTCCTCTAGAACCTTCTATTTCAGTATTATTTTAATCATGGAGCACTTTTCCATGTCTCCTCAGGCCATTGAAACTCATACCTAACCATCCCATCCTATATATCTTCTCGTTCTGGTTCCAACGATTTGTTACGCTGAGGTGTCCCACCAATTAATCTCCTTGGAATGCCACCTCAAGCATAATTAATTAAGTTATGCCCAATAATAATGGTGATTTCTGAAATTTTTTGGAATGCAACTGAACGAAAGGCAAACTGTGCAGATGGTTCAATATGCCAAGCGAATGCCATCAAATCCCATAAGAACTCCACAAAAATCCATCGGAACCCCTGATGAAATAAACCTGCTCCACTGACCTGGCCACCTCCTGCCCTGGAAATCCACCTTGGCTGCACTATGAAGAAGGAAAAATGGGGACATGACATACGTGACTTATGCATCAATCCCGTTGTTTGGTGAGTTGAAAAGATTATATAGGGAAGTCCAAATGGCCTATATGGTAAGTAGTAGAACTCAACCAAATAATCATCCCATTTATGTAGTTGATACAAAGGTAGGATCACAATTTTTCTTTAATGATTTCTGTATTGATGGAGAAGTATCAGAACAGGTTGAGGTTGATGTTCAACAAAAGCATGTTCAAACATTTTCAGATGAATTCTGGAATTTGTATTTTGATGGCTCCACTTGTGAGAAGGGTTCTAGGGCAGGAATTTGGATTGCTCTGCCAGACTGTACTAGTTAGTTGCCTTCATACAAATTGTATTTTGAATCTACAAACAATGTGGTAGAAGATGAAGCTCTGATTATCGGGCTAAACCTGTTAAGAGATAAGAAAGAGAAGAACAACCAAGGATGAGGGCCTACTGAAATGAGGTATGGGATTTGTTTTCAAACTTTTTCTCTGAGCATGAAATCTCTCTTGTTCCCGGAGAATATTTTTTTTTTTTCTGCAGATTCTTTAGCAACAACTGCTGGTGCATTCAGAATTCCTATTTATCCTAATGAAAAGTATGAGATCAATGTGAGACATAGGCCATCTATTCTGGATAATATTAGGCATTGGCAAGTTTTTGAAGACGATCAACAAATTAGAAGATTTCTTGAAAGAACTAATGAATTTCCGAGCACTCAAATTGACAAAGATGGAGGCGAGACCACAAAGAAAGATATTGAAACAACAATATTTTTTAATATTGTTGTTGGACATGATATATTTCAGTTAAGTAATAATATTATCCCTATAGGTTTAGTTTCTTTAGAGCGATTGTTTGATTCAAATGATGTAAGCCTAGAATCCTGCCAAGTGATGGGGAGATGGAAGACTACAATTTGGGAACTAAAGTTAATCCAAAGATGGTTAAAGTTTCTAACACTTTGAAACCAGAGTAGAAGATGAAGTATGCAGAATTGTTAGAGGAGTTTGAAAATGTATTTTCTTGGAGATACGAGGACGTAAAGATCTATGAAAACATCGTCATCCAACATACTATACCACTCAAGGAGAATGAGAATCCCTTTAAACAAAAGTTGAGAAGGATTAATCCAAAGCTACTACCACTGATTGAAAAATAGGTGAAGAGATTGTTGGATCTAAAAATCATCATCCCACTGAGATTTTCAAATTGGATAAAAAACTTGATACTCGTCGGAAAAAAGGACGGGGAAATTTTCCTGTGTTGATTTCAGAAATTTAATCATTGAAGGATAATTACCCTTTACCAAAAATGGATCACATTATGAAAAAGTTGGTTGGATGAGAAAGGATTTCCATGATGGACAGGTTTTCTAGATATAATCAGATCCTTGTGGATCCAAAAGATCAAGACAAGATTTCTTTCACCACGCCGTGGGGCACATTTATGTATTAAGACTCATGAATGTTGGATCCACCTTCCAGAGAGTGATGGATATCACTTTTTCTAATGAAAGAGATAAGTTTGTTGTAATTTATCTAGATGATATTACTATCTTTTCAAAATATGAATCTCCTCATCTAAAACATTTGAGGGCAGTCTTCACTAACTGCAGGAAGTTCGAAGTTTCTTTAAATAAATAAAAAACCCCATTTTGCTATGAAGGAGGGAAAGTTGTTAGGTCACATAGTATCAAAGGAGGGCATTCAGATAATCCCAACCGAGTGACAATAATACAAAATATTGAACAACCAAGAATCTGAAAAGAAGTGCAGTTATTTTTAGGTAAGATAAAATTTCTACGAAGATTTATCACAAATTTTGCATAAATTTTGAAGGTAATGTCAAACATGCTTAAGAAAGGAAATGAGACTAAGTGGAATGAACAAGCTAAAGAATCCTTTAGTGATATCAAAAAGACTTTAGGACAAGCTAAATAATCCTTTAGTGATATCAAAAAGACTTTAGGACAAGCTCCTTTACTCACTAGTCTAGATTTGTCTAAAGATTTTGTAATTTTTTCATTTGCTTCCGAGCACACTATCTTTGGTGCTTTACTTAAGAAGAATGGGAATGTCAAGAACAAACCATTTCAATTTTTAGTAGGGAATTGAGAGATATTGAACTGAAATAAAACATAATGGACCAACATGCATATGCGTTGATTAAATCACTCAAAGATTTTGGTGTCTTTACACTGCATTCTCACATGATTGCCTATGTACTGGATGCTGCATTAAAAAGTATTATGATTAAGCTTGATAGTGATGGAAGGAGGGGGAAGGGATTGCTAAGATGTTAGAATTTTATTTGGAAATTAAGCCTAACAAATTAATCAAAGGGAAAGGTTTAGCTAGGCTAATGGTTGAAACAAATCTTGATACTTTTTATGTGAATTCAATTATGGAATTATCAGATTTTCCAGAGGATGATTCAGTGGTTAAAGTGGATGACAATTTCAGAAATTGTGCATGGTATACTGATGTCATTTACATACTGCATAATTTACAAGTGCCATCGGGGACAAATAAAGCTCAGGCTCTATTTTTAAGACTCAAATCTATCAAATATTGTCTTCTGGATGGTTATCTACTTTGGAAAGACCCGCAAGGCATCCTATTCGAAGATGAAGCCAAAGAAATGATCAAAGAATTTCATGAAGGAGTTTGTGGAGGAATCATTACTGGAAGGCTACTGTTGATAATATTTTGAGAGCAAGATTCTACTGGCCTACGGTCTTTTTCTGATGTCAGAAAAGAAGTTGTATCTTGTCATAAATGTCTGTTGTTTGAAGGTAAATCCAAATTAATGTCTCTACCTTTGAAACCCATTCCTGTAGAAGAACCATTTCAACAATGGGGCCTTGACTTCATTTGAAAACTTCTTCCAGCATCCTCAACATAGCACATATGGATCTTAATAGGAACATATTACTTTACCAAAATGGATTGAGGCACTTCCAAGCAGGAATGCTAATGATCTTCTTGTTATTCAATTTTTAGAAAACATTCTTCACGGATTTAGTATTCCAAAAGAATTATTGAAGATAATGCACAATGTTTCAAATCCAAAAGACAAATAAAATTTTATAATGAGTACCGTATTAAACATAGTTATTCCACAATCTACTTCCCTCAAGGTAATGGACTGGTTGAGTCCTCAAATAAAAGTCTTATCAAAATGATCAAAAAGCTGTTAGAAGACAACAAGAAGGCTTGTCATACAAAAATTAAGTTTTCATTGTGGGTAGACAAAATCAATACTAAAAGGTCAATAGGTACTATCCCTTTTCAGTTAGTATATGATGTTGATGTAACATTCCCGGTTTCAATTGGAATCCATGTTATGAGATATTTATAGGAATTACGAGAAGAATCGAATCATCTGCAAAGGAGGATAAATTTGTTAATAGAGATACAAGAGGACAGAGAGAAAGTGTATGGAAAGGCTCAAGAAGTTCATAATAAATTCAAGAAGGCTTTTGATAAAAAGACAAAAGAAGACAATTTTAAGTGCCTAGACCTAGTTTTGAAATGGGATGCTTCCATTGAGGACAAAGGTAAGCACGGGAAGTTTGAAAACATTTGGAAAGGTCCATACATAATCACAACTTTCCATGGTAAAAATAGTTTCATTTTGGAAGATATTGAAGGAGTGTTGCTTCTAGGAGGTCCAGCCAATGGACGTTTCCTGGAACATTACATTTCTTGAAGAAAGAACATTTCAACTTCCCTTGTAAATATCTATATTTTTTAAAGTACTTGTAAGTGTGGATGAACTATCTGAAGAACTTGAAGCCCGGGGAGAAGGCCCTAAGGTTTTGATGATGTTTATTAGAGAATAATTTCTTTCACAACAATTATGTTTTTGTTTTAAAAAATCCCAGAGTATGTTAAAGGAACATATTTTAGAAGGATGTTTTTTTCTTTATTTAGGGTCAAGCAAAGTACTACTTTTAGCAGGATTTTTTGTAATAAGTAGGCCTATTGTATGTGGGGTTCTTGCTTCCATCAATGATCAACAATGTCCCTGTGGAGCCAACTATTATCACATTTTAGTTTGAGTTTGAATTTTTTTTATTTCTGAGAAACGCTGACAATTTCATTGCCAGCGAAATAATTTGTAATAAACAGGCGAATGTTGATAATGGGACTATCAACTCTTATTATGTTCAGGAAATGATAGGAATAAGCTGACAACGGGAGTGTTAATGTTGTCAGGCATTGGCTAATAACGGGGATATCATTGCCAAAAGCAAAATCTGAATTTCAAATTTTAAAATTGTTCTGACACATTCCACGTCAAAGATACAATAATTATTGCTCGGTCATGCGATGAATAATCTGGGGATGAGAGGTACGTTTGAAAATATTTTTTTCCACAGCCAAAAAGCTATTGTGCGTTTTTGTAATTATCGAATGGTCAAAAATATAATTTCACATGTCAATTAGTTATTCTGCTTGAAAATCTCATTGTTTTGACCACATATTACTTTCACCAATGTCATTTGCAAAGAACTGGATAGTTGTTCATTTCAAATTAATTGGCACGGATAGAACATTTGATCCCTCTCTCTAGTTTACATAATTGCCAAATAATAGGGATAATGGGGAAGAGAGGGAATCTTAACAGAAATGAACTGAAAGGTCCCAACCTTCTAGAAATTTATCCAGATATTCAACAACAATTCCAGGGGGCTAGGTGGCTGGAATTTTTCCATCGATGCATTGATTGCCATGACGTCGTGGCTTGAGCATTTGCTTAGGTGTTTGGAGGAAAATGTGTGGAGGTGGGATTAATTTAGTTCTTGGTCAACCTGTCCCCTCATTTTGTTTAGCAAAAAACCTTAATTAAGTTTCTAATTGAGAATCAGTTGGCCAAAGTTGGCATAACTTGGATCCATTTCTTTTTTTGGGGAGGGTTTCAACCCCAACACCCTAAGGCCAAACGAGGGAGGAAGAAGGGTATTAAACAGAGTAAGAAAACTCAGGTAGAAACCTCATCTCAGGGCACCTCCACTGAAACCCAAATTCAAAAGGAGAGAGACATCTTGATGACATCTCAACTACTTTGATACAACAAAGTTGCATCTTTACAAAGTTAGCGCGTGGACCTGTGGGTTATGGGCCCACATATATATCGGAAGCCTTTTAATTGGCGGGTTTCACAATAAAACCCATAATGCGTGGAATCACAAACAACAACGGAATTCCACATAACCCAACCAATCACTGTCAGCCTTCATTTAATTCATATGGACGAAACCCAAATAAGAATTAACCCTCCTTGATAAAAGATTGGGTCCGCTTGAAATGTTAACTTGCACGCACTTTCACGCGCAATTACTGTCTGATCTCCCCTTCAACAGACGGTCCCGATGGCCGAAATTCAACGGGATTTTAATCTCGTTATATAAACCTTCATTGCATCCATTTTTGGAATTAATGGTCACGCTTGTTTGCACGCGATATGCGTCTGATCGCCATTAAACGGGCGGTCCGATCCTTCTGAACTCTAAAATTGTTTTAATGATTTTCTCGGGTCCACTTTTGGAATTAAACTTCAGCGCTTGTTGCCACACGATGACTGTTAGATCTATGGATCTGATGGGTGTGTCCTATCGGATGGCTAAGATCTACTCCGGGGTTTCTCCACGAATTTGTCAGGTTCTCACATTTCGCCAATATTATCTTTTGATCTAGAGGATCTGACGGTTTGCCCTGTGCGGATCTCTCATTCACTTATTGGTGGAATTACGTTATAACACCTATCTATCTCTGCCTTACTTATTTAAGGCAAAGTTCATAGGAACTTCGTCTTACACTCGCACACGCATAATTCACAACTTACAGTAAAGAACGTATATGCAAACCATACACAGACACATGAAATACAAACAACACACATATTTCTATTATATATAGAACTCGGTTACAAGCTAAAACCTCTCCACCTTAGTCATAAATTGCCCTTGCGACTACATTGTGTACTCTATATCCCTCTTTCACACAACACAACTCTTTATATAGAAAATTACAAAAGACGTGGATCAACTAGGATCCATGATTTCCTCCTAAAAATCACCTAGAATCACTCAATCAAATCCCCTAAACCTCTCTATATGCATATATGGCAGATAGTTACATTTAATCAAGCCTTCTAGAGACTTATCAATTCCATCAATTTAGCCCTATTTTAACATAATTTGCCCCAATTTCCAATGATTGTCCACGTTTCCCTTTCACAACTCAAAATCTCAATTTTGATTAAGGGTGGTCTAATGCTCCTGCATCAGACTCCTAAGACATAAAAATTTATGACCTCCTCATCATATGCTTCTGGTCTTCGTAACAGCTTTAACTTGTGAGCTACAGTCAGCCTTTGCAGTAACAAGTCTCCTTCTTGGTACACATGCCTCACTAAGGTTCTCTCCTCTAAGCTCGGTCTTTCGGCATCTCTCTGGTTCTCTTCTCTTTGGAACCAATTGAGTGCTCTTAGCTCTATGCTGTTGCAATTAGTCTCACCTTCCTCTGCTACTACCTACACAAAAGTATAAAGACCATACACTTACCAAATCACAACATATTTGCACCTTCTTCTTTTGCACGCAGAATCTTCTTCTGCTCTGATACCAAAAATTGATGACAGCTCAGCTACTTTGATACAACAAAGTTGCATCTTTACAAAGTTAGTGCGTGGACCTGTGGGTTATGGGCCCACGTATATATCGGAAGCCTTTTAATTGGCGAGTTTCACAATAAAACCTATAATCCATGCAATCACAACAAACAACAGAATTCCACATAACCTGACAAATAACCGTCGGCCTTCGTTGAATGCATATGGCCGGAACCCAAATAAGAATTAACCCCCCTTGATAGACATAATGGGGAAGAGCAGGAAGCTTAACAGAAACGAACCCAAAGTTCCCGACCTTCTGGAGATTTATCCAGATATTCAGAAACAATTCCAATGGGATGGGTGGCAGGAATGTTTCCATCATGCACCAATTACCATGACGTTATGCCTCGAACATTCACCAAGGGATTTGATGGACAACGCATGGAGGTAGGAGGACTTTCATTCCTAGTCACAGAGGAACTAATCGAAGAAGTTACAACCCTGCCTACTAATGGGGAAAAGGTTTTCACAAGTCACGTTCTAGTTGGTATTAATGTCCCTTTTCTCCTAAAAGCCGAGTTCAAGGATAGAAACTAGAAGGCACAGGTGTAGAGATCCTAGTTGGAGGAAAAATGACATGGTCTGTTATGCATTACCCAATCATACTTCATTTGTGAAGGGCATTTTAACTAGGTAAATCTATACCATTTTCATTTCCTAGCTCATCTAGCAGGACAAGTAAGAACAAATTCTTGTTTTTATTTATTAGGGAGTCTCAAACACATGGTTTCTCGTTTCCAGACCAGGGAAGCCCCATCCCCTTATTTTGTTTATCACGAAGCCTTAATTAAGTTTCTAATTTAGAATCATTTGGCCAAAGTTTTCAGAACTTCTACCCATTTCCTGTTTTGAGGAGGGTTTCAACCCCACCCCTCTAAGGCCAAACGAGGGAGGTAGAAGGGTGCTAAACAAGGTAAGAAAAATTAGGAAAAAACCTCCTCTCAGGGAACCTCCACTGAAACCCAAAGTCGAAAGGAGAGACATGCCCTCATCCTCTGGTCCTACAATCCCTAAGGTTTATAGTAGAATAAGTGACAAACTGAAGAAGACCCAACCTACTACTGAAAACCCTCCCGCTAAAAATCTACCTCATCTGTGAACTCCCCTCATATTGAAAAGCCACCCACTGAGAGTTTCCCTACAAAATCTCATCCACTAGAGCAAACCAAGGGAAAAGAAGTTGAAAATGAACCCCATGATGAAGAAGAAACCTCTCTATTTCAAATGTTCAAGGCTGGTAAAATATCTCACACTAGGGCTTTAAACAAATTAAGGCTGAAGATAAAGTTAAAACAAAATCATTACCTCACCAAGGAAGTGATAGATGTGGACAATGTCCCATTAAAGGACCTGATAATAAACAAATGGAAAACTAGAGGTTTTAAAAGATCAAAGGCCAAGGAAACTAAAAATAATATCCCTATGGAAACCAAACAGAGTAAGAGGCAGAAAATGGACAAGGTGGACGTTCTTTTGGAGGTGGTGAGTACCCTCAACTAGGAAGCTAATAACCATTTTTGGGTGTTTGATTAGTCAATGCTAAAGTGAATTTTGATGATCTATCACTGATCACGCACTTTTCCACATTTAGGTACAAAAAAAAACAAAGGAGAGCTGACATTTCCATTGTCTGCAAATTTTGCACAGAAAGCGTTGACATTTCCATTGTCAACGCATTTTGAAAGACAAAGTTTGGAAAGGGCATTGACAGTCAGCCCACCAGCAAAACTACCGGTTCAGGCAGCTAAATATCTAGAAATGATGGTATCAACGTGTTGTTGCAGGGATGACCAAGAAGACAACAACAAAACAAAAACTTGTTTTTGGAGGATGATAAGGCTAATCTACAGCAAGGGGAACAGAATCATGATACACTTTCTTAGCCCCATTTTCAGCAAGTTATTTTGATTTTTGATATGTTTAAAAAGATATTTTTAAATGCATGAACCTAAGATATTTATATTTATATTTTGGATTATTGTAATTATTTTTTTCGGCTGCAAACATGTTTCAGTTATTGTAATGCTTATATAAGAAAATACCATAAAAGAAGAAAGGGTGGATTCTTATTTGAGTTTTACCATCCTTGTGTTTTTGAGCAGATCATTAATGAAAACAATCTTTATGAGCATTTGCATAAATTCTTGTGTTGTATGTTATATGTTTGTTTTTGCTTTGTTTTATATTTCCTCATGTCTGAAAAAAAGAGTATGAGATTGGGATTCATATTTTATGCTCATTTTTGTTTATTTCTTAGGCATTAATAACTGTTCTTCACCTAATCTTTACATTAATTTCTTTTATCTTCTTCTAAATCATTTGTGTGTCAAAGGAATTATTGCTACCCTGGTTTTTTGTTTTTCTCGTCGAAACTATGTTTATATCAACCCTGATTAGGTTAGACTCCATGCCAAATGGTGGAAATTTAACATAGCCCAACCAAATTTCAATCATTTTTTCGAGAAATCTAGCCATAGGACTCAATTATAAACCTTCTACTACAGTGAATTTGAGTAGTTAAGTTTTTAGGGAGAGATCCCTCTCCAGGTTGAAGGGCCAGCTTTCAACCTCAAAGAGGTTTGAGGTTTACCTTAAAGGCTTTCCTGCGGGCGGGTGTCCTTTAACAAATAACATATTGGTGCTATTGCCGAGAAGCGAAAGGCATATTTTCCCCAAACGATTTTATTGTTGAAAATCATATCTTTGAGGGCAAACAAAGATTTGTATATCAGTTTGATTGCAAGGTGTTTTCTCTGACGACTCCACACTATAATCTGAAGTGTTCTTATTGATGGAGTTCTAGCTCACATAGGTGTTTATACTTGGAGGAAACCTGATCCAAATCCACTCAAAAATTTTTCAAGCCCAAAAAAGTTGTTAAGGAAGAAAACTCGAAAGGAATAAGGTACGGTCTACCTAGAAAGGTTTTATTCTCTACCTACAAAGGTTGAAGCTCTTGAGGATTTTCTATTAGATATTAAATTTTGAAAGTAATTTACTTAGATCTAAGTCCAAAAGTAGTATTTTAGACATTGTTCTTGATCCAAAAAATCTAAGGACCTTTACCCTTGGTTCTTCCATCCCAGAATTAGAGTTATTGCCATAAGGTTTTGAGATTTTGTCTCATTTTTCAGAAATTAGAACAAAAATTCTAGGAACTCCAAGAAGCTACGACTAAGTCTTCAACCTTTTCTTATTTCATCCCATATTTATTTGCTTCAGCCACTCCTTTGTCCTTTGTGGGTGTCCAAAAGCCCATTTTATCAATTGTTATTACAACAGTCTCAGTGCCTTTGACATTTGTTGTCCACATTAGGGAAATTTTGAGGTCTAAAATGGGCCTCCTAAGAAAAATGTACAACGAAAATAAACTTTATAAGAACCAATAGGATTCAAGACAATGGGGTCAACCATGGGGGATGTTTCACCATTTTTTGAGTAAAAAAATAAAATAATAAAAATAATAAAATAATAAAACTACATTTTCAGCTCATATTTTCAACTTATCCCCATATGTTTTTACTCAAATTTCGAGTGGGAGTACTTGTTAGATGCAAAATTTAATTCATCATCCATGGAGTACCCATGTTGCATACTTTTGATGGACCCTGCTACACGAAAAATGAGAAATATATGAAAAAACATGATTGCAACGTTTTTCATGTATTTCTTATTTTTCGTGTAGTGAGATCTATTGAAATCATGCAACATGGGTACTCTTGGGATGATGAATCAAATTATGCATCCAACGAGTGTTTCCTCTCAAAATTTGAGTAAACCCATTGGGAGATAAGTTGAAAAAATAGTTTTTTTTATTTTTTCCCTCTAAAATTTGATGATGTAATCTAATCTTATTTTATTGTTTCTACTATTATTTTATAATTTCTTTAGGAGGCTCATTTTAGACCTCAAAATTCCCCTAATGAACTCCTATTGTTAGTGTAGTATCATATCCCAGCACCATGGCTGCTATATTTTCACCTTTGAACCTTCAAGGTTCAATACATGACCTCCACTTGAATTATGGATAACACTTGATCCAGTTTGATGGAAGTGAGATTTATACAACTTAGCAACATGTATACAAGCTTAATAACTTTATAGATTTAGAGGAGGTTGACGATGAAGATTTCAAATTGAGACATTTTGCACAAAGTCTATCACGAGAGGTAATGAAATGGTTCAGATCCTTATCTGTAGCAAGTATCAATACTTTCCAGTAGTTTGAATTGTTATTTATCGCTAGGTGGGAGATGAAGAAAAATCCTCTGCAGATTTTAGCTGAATAGGAAGATTTAAAAAGGAATTGAGGGGATTCAGTTCAAGAATTCACAACCAAATTTAATAGAGTCTACAATTCAATTCCAGCTGAGATAAACCTCCTTTGGGATTAGCCTTGTTACATTATCCTAACGGTTTTGATGCTGAAATGACTTATCAACTCCAAGAAATAAATCCTGTCACTTTAGAAGCAATGCGGAGTAATCCAATCAAAGTAGAATCCAATTTGTTGGTCAAGAAGGAAAAAAATAAAACTGAGAAGAGAGTGGTGTTCAAAGAAGAATCATCTTCTTCACCCAATCTAAAATTTGATGTGATGTTGAAAATGATGGAAAAGCTGGTTGATCGGAATCTGGATTAGGGGCAAAGATTTGCTCAAAAATTAAAGTGCTCAGAATTTCTCAAAAACTGAATGACCGCGTCGGCGATACAATCCCAACGCAACTCGTTTCACTCAAAACGGAGCTCGTATGAGAAAGATAGAGACTTCTGTCCATTTTATCAAACATGAAAAATTTTGGGTACATGGCTGACTGGGATACTGACTAGGCATCCGTAACAACCCAGTCAACAAAAAGGATATTCCAAGAATATTTTGACAGGTGACTCAATCGGATTGTGACAAGTGTCAACATGTTATTGGTCCAAGACATTTGAGGCAGACCAATGAGACGCTGACATGTGGCAAGCCCGGAGGCCGCCATGTGCCCTCTTAAAGGTCGTGTAAAATGTTTGGCAAGTTGGTGGAATCGAACAAATGACCAAGCCCACACAAGCACCAAGACCTACCACTACGCTGCAACCATGTGACCTAACCATAAACATTTTTGTTTAGATTTAAATGTTAATGCCACATATTTTGGGAAGTGGGCGCTAACCTTAACCGCCAACATGTGAATGCTCCAACCTTAACCACTAGCTAATAGTCAGGGGAGCCTAACAATCGGGGTAACCGCCAGCAAGTGAACGCTCCAATATTAACTGCTAACATTTATTTTAACTTCTTGCAGGGTTTAGTGGGCCAGTTATCAATCCTACAAATTCACCCAAAAATTGGGGAATTTACTACTCCGTTAGCGGAAAATGGGGCGAAATTATATGATCATGCAGGATTTGGTGCAATTTGTGGAGCGAATAGTGGAGAAACTAGGACAGGTAATAACTTCTTTAGTTTTCGACCAATTTTGGCTCAAAAAGAGTTATTCCTAGATGATTTGGATGCTCTGAACATAATGGAACGGGTTGCAAAGGCAGAAAGAAACTTTTGTATGTGACTTTGCTATGTTGAAGTTTAAGGAAGTTTAGGGCCACCAGGAGAGGAGGTCAAGCCTAGATCAGTGGAAGTCCAGTTGCAGAACTTTGATAATCATTTTTGGGGTTTTTGGGTCTTCTCAATCCAATGGAATGGGTTGAAAATCCACTGGAGCACTGCAGGTGCATGTAATCAGAGAATTGACCATTAATCCAAAGAGAGCCTAGCCATTGAAGCAGGTCCAAGGAGATGTAGCCCAGGAGGGGTGAACTCCTTTATTAGCTTTTTGTTATGAGTTGTTATGTTTTACTTCTCTGCAATTTACTTGTTGAATATGTGTTTTAAACAGCTAATTAACATCATAAATTTTTCATAAAAGACACTCAACACTTGACACATAATTCCTCACATTTTGGTTAATTTGAGATGATCCTAAACACATTTTTTTTTTAAATTGATGAGGGAGCTTTCATAGCATTAACAAGTTTTCCCAACATTTAGATCATTGGTTGATAAGCTAACTCCTTTGAGGGATGAAAATCAACCTCAGGTGAGAAATACAAACTTCAGGAGGCCTTAAGGGGTTCAGAATCATCCAAGAGAGCATAAGGGTGTTGCAAATCAACAAGTTGTTGTTCGACCTCCTTTTCCCGATGGATTTGTTGACGAGGAGTTCAATGAGGATGAATATCATAAAATTGGATGTTTTGATGATAAAGAAACACAAGCGTTTTCTACTAAGGAGGAGCATGACCTTTCTGCTAGATGCTTAGGAAAAAAGGACAACAATAACATTTGTGATTACGTAGTTTATCAAGAGGGCTATAACAATGCAGTAGCATATTTTTAAAGGTAGTACAATCTCATGGTCCAAACTGTTCCTATTAAGACACCACCAAAAAACAAAATAACTGAGCATCAAGACTGATTCAAGGAAGGAAATACTAAAGAGACCAAAGGAACCTAATAAGGACAATCCAAAAAAGGTGGAAGAAGCTAAAAAGGAGATCAAAGAATTGGAAAAGCACAGTCAACTTTCAATTTGGAAAGTGAAATGAGTAAGTTGAAAGTTTCCATTCCCTTCACTAGAATTTTAAGAAATGAACAATACAAAAAATAATTTTTACAATGGTTAAGAGTTAAGAGAGTGATCAAGTTAATATAAACTCACAGGATTCCCTAAATCAAGATGATGATGGTCTTGAATAAATTTTTGGTCAACATGTCACTAACATAAATGATGATGTTCCTCCATTTTATGTAAGTCTTAACTTACATGATATGATTCTTCATAACTCTATGTTAGACTCTGGAGATTCGCATAACCTGATGCCAAAATCTGTCATGGACCATCTAGGACTTCATATTACTAGACTTTACAAAGACTTGTTCTCATTTGATTCCAGAAAAGTAAAATGTTTAGGTCTCATAAAGGATCTAGTTGTAACTCTGGCACAGATGCCTACTAAGAGCATAATGATGGACATTGTGGTAGAAGATATTCCATCTATTGTCTCAGTCTTGGGAAACAAGACTAGGATGAATATTGTATATGGACATTGTAATGTCCCAAACCAAGGAAATTTGGAACAAACCCTTCAAATCAAATTATCTAGCACTTAACAGGAAATTGCCATGGAAACCCAAACACCAAAAATTTCATTGAAACCATAAACTCACAAATTGCATAAAATCTCATTAAAAATCACAACATGAGAAACAATGATAAATGCACCAACTAGAATCCAGTTTTGTTATATATAGATAGATGCCAATACAATATCTGGGAATGACCCTCTGGTCTCCAAAGTTAAATAGAAAAACAATCTCTACACCTGTGGATTATGAGTGAATCCACCAAGGGTAGATGGGTGCTCACCCAATCTCTCTAAATCACCCGAGGGTTTCCGTCCTGGGGCTACCAATGGAGTAGAGAACCGGGTTCTCAACCTCTCACACAAGAAACAATACTCAATCCAAGGTGTCCTCCAATGGTCTCCTCCTCCTCTTTTATAGATTTGATGGACTCCTCTAGAACCTTCTATTTTATTATTATTTTAATCATGGATCACTTTTCCCTCTTTTATTTCAATTAAAATATTATTTTGATGCGGGGAAAAGGGTAAATTGGCTACCATGTCTCCTCAGGCCACTAAAAGTCATATCTAACCATCCCATCCTAGAGATCTCCTTGTTCTGGTTCCAGCGAGCTATTACACTGAGGTGTCCCACCAATCAATCTCCTCGGAATGCCACCTCGAGCATAATTAATTAAGTTATGTGCAATAATAATGTTGATTTCTAAAAGTTGTCAGAATGCAACAGAACAAAAGGCAAACTGTGTAGATGGTGGACTATGCCAAGAGAATGCCATCAAATCCCATAAGAACTCTACAAAACTCCATCGGAACCCTTGATGACATAAGCCTGTTCCACTAACCTGGCCACCTCCTGCCCTAGAAATCCACCCTGGCTGCACTATGAAGAACAATAAAAATGGGGACATGACAATCCTTCCATCCCAAGATTGCTTGCCCTCAAGCAATCCAAATATGTGGACCAATCTGCTGGTCTGACGCAACTGATACCCAATCCCAGGATTCCATACGAACCATTGGGTGATGCTTTGCTCCTATGTCAACCCACTACGAATGGACTCCTCAATGCTTGGATCCCAGATCAATCTCTGACGAAATTTGTCATCAACAAATCCTCCAGGATCCCCATGCCACCAATAAGAAGCATCAAGGCTCCACAACTCCTTCTCTATTATAAGTCCAACAGTGAATGTTGATCCACCTGCTGCGTACCAGCTCATCACCTCTCTCTAATCCAACCCTTGGCCTAGACCAAGGTCAATCTCATCATGTTGAAGTCATGCTGAAATACTGATGAGTGGCCAGCCTAGATCCTGCTACCAACTGAAGCATGCGATATCCCTCACCTTGGAGGGCTCTTGCTATACAATGCCTCTGAATAAAAATGATACTCCATCAGTAGGGTACCAGCTCATGATCTCTCTCCAATCCAATGCAGGGATTCCTGTGCAAAGAATACATCTTCTATGCTGACATTGATCCATGCTCAACTCCTGATGATGCACCTGGACAATCAAAACATATCCAAGAAATGCTACCTCTCTCCCTCTAATGGGAAAAAATGTACAAATTGTTCTGCAAACCCTATCTATGAACTCTTGGAGAGGACTATTGCTTGAATATGTTGCAGCTTTTCTAGTTGCCACTATATCTGTTTGCACCTCATCAATGGGTAGACCCAAGGATGGATGCACCACCATCTCCAACTCTTTACACTTACTAGCCTCCTTCAAAACTACCTCGTCAATCTCCAACACCTCCTGACGAAAGATGTCTACAAATACTACCTCCCTGGAGGCTGCCTGCACATCTACTTGCTCCACTCCAATGACTCGCCCCATGGGTGTCTGCTCATCCTCCACCATGGGCTCAACATGAGCCACTAGCTGACTATATAAAAATGGCTCATCCCACACATCATGCATATTATCCTCCTCAAGTCCTTGCACCATTGAGTGATCTTCATGCTAGGCCACCACCAATGGCTCATTTCTCAAATCCTCTTGAGTGTCTTCTCCTGAGATTTCTTTATGCATGGAATAAAATTGTTGCTCACCATCTGCAATCATCAAACATAGAGGCATAGGTATTGTTGCTATCACATAATCGTTCATTCTCCCGAAAAGTGTTTTCATGCAAGTTAAAGCATTCTACATGCAACTCCTACTCAAACATGGGCCTTTTCATTTCTTTGTTGACTTGAGTTTTTGTCATTCCTCGCTCTTCTTTAGTTTTTGCTTCTCTATAAGTTTTACATGTGTGATCTGGTGTCCATGCTCCTTGACATGTGAAGCAAATATCCTCTCTCCTCATTTGATTTCGACTCTTCTTTGGGAGCTCTTGAGACTACTTCTGCTTTGGTTCCTCATCCTTCCCAAATCTGAACCCTCCCAAAAATATTCTCATATAATTTCTCCTGGCGATAGGGTTAGCACTAAGGGCTGCGAGCTGCCTCAGTGACTCATCCATGAGCCTATAAAATTTAAAATCTGATGTTGCAAAGGCCCAACAAAATAACCCAAATAATTAATTAGCACTACCCAGAAATTATGTTGTTGTTGTGGAAAATAAATTGGTGTTTTTTCCCTCAATACTAATCCAAAAATTCTGAAAATTTAATCTAAGGCTCCTCACACCAAACCCATAAAAACCCAAAAGTGGTTTGGCTTAAATCCAAGCCAATATCAAACTCACCAAGTGATGTGAATTACCCAATTCACTGATAAAACGAAACGATGAATGAACATTGATTTACAGCCCGCATACTACCTAGAAAATTATGAAATTTTAAGCACAAACTCCTCTCATAAAACCCAGGAAAACCCAGAAAATTTTTGGGTAGATTCCAAAAGATACATAAAGCCCCAATTTAGTGCAAGTTTTCTACTCCTCCCAACTCGCCACACTACTCTAAATAAGGTAAATTAATAGCACAATGTTCCACCTCTTTAATCCATCAAATTCATTGAAAAAACACTGGCAACAACAATCTTGGCACAAAAATAAAAATTCTTCAACAAATGATGACTTTGCCACTTCCAAAATAAACCCTCAAATACTTAAAACTGAAAACCCGAAGCCGCAGGCTGAGGAAAGTTCGATGCTCTAATACCACTGTAATGTCCCAAACCAAGGAAATTTGGAACAAACCCTTCAAATCAAATTATCTAGCACTTAACAAGAAATTGCTATGGAAACCCAAACACCAGAAATTTGATTGAAACCATAAACTCACAAATTGCATAAAATTTCATCAAAAATCACAACATGAGAAACAATGAGAAATGCACCAACTAAAATCTAGTTTTATTATATATAGATAGATGCCAATACAATAACTGGGAATGACCCTCCGGTCTTTAAACTTAAAAAGAACAAAAAAAAAAAATCTCTACACCTGTGGATTCTGAATGAATCCACCAAGGGGAGATGGGTGCTTGCCCAATCTCTCTAAATCACCCAAGGGTTTCCGTCATGGGGATACCAATGGAGTAGAAAACTAGGTTCTCAACCTCTCATACAAAAAGCAATACTCGATCCAAGATGTCCTCCAATGGTCTCCTCCTCCTCTTTTATAGATTTGATGGACTCCTCTAGAACCTTCTATTTTATTATTATTTTAATCATGGAGCACTTTTCCATGTCTCCTTAGGCCATTGAAACTCATACCTAACCATCCCATCCTATAGATATTCTCGTTCTGGTTCCAACGAGTTGTTACACTGAGGTGTCCCACCAATCAATCTCCTTGGAATGCCACCTCAAGCATAATTAATTAATTTATGCCCAATAATAATGGTGATTTCTGAAAGTTTTCGAAATGCGACGGAAGGAAAGGAAAATTGTGCAGATGGTGGAATATGCCAAGCGAATGCCATCAAATCCCATAAGAACTCCGCAAAAATCCATCGGAATCCCTGATGACATAAACCTGCTCCACTGACCTGGCCACCTCCTGCCCTGGAAATCCACCGTGGCTGCACTATGAAGAAGGATAAAAATGGGGACATGACATACATGACTTATGCATCAATCCCGTTGTTTGGTAAGTTGAAAATATTATATAGGGAAGTCCAAATGGCCTATATGGTAAGCAGTAGAATTCAACCAGATAATCATCCCATTTATTCAGTTGATACAGAGGTAGGATCACAATTTTTCTTTAATGATTTCTGTATTGATGGAGAAGTATCAGAACAAGTTGAGGTTGATGTTCAGCAAAAACATGTTCAAACATTTTCAGATGAATTCTGGAATTTGTATTTTGATGGCTCCACTTGTGAGAAGGGTTTTGGGGCAGAAATTTGGATTGTTCTACCAGACTGTACTAGTTAGTTGCATTCATACAAATTGTATTTTGAATGTACAAACAATGTGGTAGAAGATGAATTTGTTAGGTCACATAGTATCAAAGGAGGGAATTCAGATAATCCCAACCGAGTGACAATAATAAAAAATATTGAACAACCAAGAATCCGAAAAGAAGTGCAGTCATTTTTAGGTAAGATAAATTTCTACGAAGATTTATCGCAAATTTTGCAGAAATTTTGAAGGTAATGTCAAACATGCTTAAGAAAGGAAATGAGACTAAGTGGAATGAACAAGCTAAAGAATCCTTCAGTGATATCAAAAAGACTTTAGGACAAGCTAAATAATCCTTTAGTGATCAAAAAGACTTTACGACAAGCTCCTTTACTCACTAGTCTAGATTTGTCTAAAGATTTTGTAATTTTTTCATTTTCTTCCGAGCACACTATCTTTGGTGCTTTACTTAAGAAGAATGGGAATGTCAAGAACAAACCATTTCAATTTTTAGTAGGGAATTGAGAGATATTGAACCGAAATAAAACATAATGGACCAACATGCATATGCGTTGATTAAATCACTCAAAGATTTCGGTGTCTTTACACTGCATTCTTACATGATTGCCTATGTACTGGATGCTGCAATAAAAAGTATTATGATTAAGCTTGATAGTGATGGAAGGAGGGGGAAGGGATTGCTAAGATGTTAGAATTTTATTTGGAAATTAAGCCTAACAAATTAATCAAAGGGAAAGGTTTAGCTAGGCTAATGGCTAAAACGAATCTTGATACTTTTGATGTGAATTCAATTATGGAATTATTAGATTTTCCAGAGGATGATTCAATGGTTAAAGTGGATGACCATTTTAGAAATTGTGCATGGTATACTGATGTCATTTACATACTGCAAAATTTACAAGTGCCATCGGGGACAAATAAAGCTCAGGCTCCATTTTTAAGACTCAAATCTATCAAATATTGTCTTCTAGATGGTTATCTACTTTGGAAAGACCTACAAGGCATCCTATTGAACTACCTATTCGAAGATGAAGCCAAAGCAATGATCAAAGAATTTCATGAAGGAGCTTATGGAGGACATCATTACTGGAAGGCTACTGTTGATAATATTTTGAGAGCAGGATTCTACTGGCCTACTGTTTTTTTTCTGATGTCAGAAAAGAAGTTGTAGCTTGTCATAAATGTTTGTTGTTTGAAGGTAAATCCAAATTAATGTCTCTACCTTTGAAACCCATTTCTGTAGAAGAACCATTTCAACAATGGGGCCTTGACATCATTTGAAAATTTCTTCCAGCATCCTCAACATAAGACATATGATATTAACAGGAACATATTACTTTACCAAATGGATTGAGGCACTTCCAAGCAGGTATGCTAATGATCTTCTTGTTATTCAATTTTAAGAAAACACTCTTCATGGATTTGGTATTCCAAAAGAATTATTGAAGATAATGCACAATGTTTCAAATCCAAAAGACAAATAAAATTTTATAATGAGTACCGTATTAAACTTAGTCATTCCACAATCTAATTCCCTCAAGGTAATGGACTGGTTGAGTCCTCAAATAAAAGTCTTATCAAAATGATCAAAAAGCTATTATAAGACAATAAGAAGGCTTGTCATACAAAAATTAAGTTTTCATTGTGGGTAGACAAAATCAATACTAAAAGGTCAATAGGTACTATCCCTTTTCAGTTAGTATATGATGTTAATGTAACATTCCCAGTTTCAATTGGAATCCTTGTTATGAGATATTTATGGGAATTGGGAGAAGAATCGAATCATATACAAAGGAGGATAAATTTGTTAATAGAGATACAAGAGGATAGAGAGAAAGTGTATGGAAAGGCTCAAGAAGTTCATAATAAATTCAAGAAGGCTTTTGATAAAAAGACAAAAGAAGACAATTTTAAGTGCCTAGACCTAGTCTTGAAATGGGATGCTTCCTTTGAGGACAAAGGTAAGCACGGGAAGTTTGAAAACATTTGGAAAGGTCCATACATAATCACAACTTTCCATGGTAAAAATAGTTTCATTTTGGAAGATATTGAAGGAGTGTTGCTTCCAGGAGGTCCAGCCAATGGATGTTTCCTGGAACATTACATTTCTTAAAGAAAGAACGTTTCAACTTCCCTTGTAAATATCTGTATTTTTTAAAGTACTTGTAAGTGTGGATGAACTATCTAAAGAACTTGAAGCCCAGGGAGAAGGCCCTAAGGTTTTGATGATGTTTATCAGAGAATAATTTTTTTCAAAACAATTATGCTTTTGTTTTAAAAAATCCCAGAGTATGTTAAAGGAACATATTTTAGAAAGATGTTTTTTTCTTTATTTAGGGTCAAGCAAAGTACTAATTTTAACAGGATTTTTTGTAATAAGTAGGTCTATTGTATGTGGGGTTCTTGCTTCCATCAATGATCGACAATGTCCCTGTGAGCCAACTATTATCACATTTTAGTTTGAGTTTGAATTTTTTTTCTTTCTGAGAAACGCTAACAATTTCATTGCCAGCGAAACAATTTGTAATAAATAGGAGAATGTTGATAATGGGACTATCAACTCTTATTAAGTTCAGGAAATGATAGGAATAAGATGACAATGGGAGTGTCATGTTGTCAAGCATTGGCTAATAATCAGAATATCATTTCCAAAAGCAAAATTTGAATTTCAAATTTTAAAATCATTCTGACACATTCCACGTCGACGATACAATAATCATTGCTCGGTCATGCTATGAATAATTTGGAGATGAAAGGTACTTTTGAAAAAAAAAAATTCCACGGCAAAAAAGCTATTGTGTGATTTTGTAATTATCGAATGGTCAAAAATATAATTTCACTTTCAATTAGTTATTCCGCTTGAAAATCTCATTGTTTTGACCACATATTACTTTCACCAATGTCATTTGCAAAGTTGTTTTAGTTTAGCACTGAATAGTTGTTCATTTCAAATTAATTGGAATAGATAGAACATTCGATCCCTCTCTAGTTTACGTAATCGCCAAATCATAGGGATAATGGGGAAGAGAGGGAAGCTTAACATAAATGAACTGAAAGGTCCCAACCTTCTAGAAATTTATCCAGATATTCAACAACAATTCCAGGGGGCTAGGTGGTTGGAATTTTTCCATTGATGCATTTATTGCCGCGACGTCGTGGCTTGACCATTCTCTTAGGCGTTTGGAGGACAATGTGTGGAGGTGGGATTAATTTCGTTCTTGGTCAACCTGTCCCCTCTTTTTCTTTAGCAAAAAACCTTAATTAAGTTTCTAATTGAGAATTAGTTGGCCAAAGCTGGCATAACTTGGATCCATTTCTTGTTTTGGGGAGGGTTTCAACCCCAACACCCTAAGGCCAAACGAGGGAGGAAGAAGGGTATTAAACAGAGTAAGAAAACTCAGGTAGAAACCTCATCTCAGGGCACCTCCACTGAAACCCAAATTCAAAAGAAGAGAGACATCTTGACGACATCTCAACTGCTTTGATATAGCAAAGTTGCATCTTTACAAAGTTAGCGCGTGGACCTGTGGGTTATGGGCCCATGTATATATCGGAAGCCTTTTAATTATTGAGTTACAAAATAAAACCCATAATCCGTGGAATCACAAACAACAACGAAATTCCACATAACCCAACCAATCACCGTCAACCTTCATTGAATTCATATGGCTGGAACCCAAATAAGAATTAACCCTCCTTGATAAAAGATTGGGTCCACCTGAAATGTTAACCTGCGCGCACTTTCACGCGTGATTACCATCTGATCTCCCCTTCAACAGACGGTCCTGATGGCCGAACTTCAATGAGGTTTTAATCTCGTTATATAAACCTTCATCGCGTCCATTTTTTGAATTAACGGTCACGCTTGTTTGCACGCGATATGCGTCTGATCGCCATTAAACGGATGGTCTGATCCTTCTGAACTCTAAAATCATTTTAGTGATTTTCTCGGGTCCACTTTTGGAATTAAACTTCAGCACTTGTTGCCACGCGATGACTGTTAGATCTATGGATCTGATGGGTTTGTCCTATCAGACGGCTAAGATCTACTCCAGGGTTTCTCCACGAATTTGTTAGGTTCTCACATTCTGCCAATATTATATTTTGATCTAGAGGATTTGACGGTTTCTGCTGTGCGGATCTCTCATTCACTTATTGATGGAATTACGTTATAACACCTATCTATCTCTGCCTTACTTATTTAAGGCGAAGTTCATAGGAACTTCATCTTACACTCGCACACGCATAATTCACAACGTACAGTAAAGAACGTATATACAAACCATACACAGACACATGAAATACAAACAACACACATATTTCTATTATATATAGAACTCAATTACAAGCTAAAGCCTTTCCACCTTAGTCATAAATTGCCCCTGCGACTACATTGTGTACTCTATATCCCTCTTTCACACAACACAACTCTTTATATAGAAAATTACAAAAGACGTGGATCAACTAGGATCCACGATTTCCTCCTACAAATCACCTAGAATAACTCAATCAAATCCCCTAAACCTCTCTATATGCATATATGGCAGATAGTTACATTTAATCAAGCCTTTTAGAGACTTATCAATTCCATCAATTTAGCCCTGTTTTAACATAATTTTCCCTAGTTTCCAATGATTGTCCACGTTTCCCTTTCACAGCTCAAAATCTCAATTTTGATTAAGGGTGGTCTAATGCTCCTGCATCAGACTCCTAAGGCATAAAAATTTATGAACTCCTCGTCATATGCTTCTGGTCTTTGTAACAGCTTTAACTTGTGAGCTACAATCATCCTCTGCAGTAACAAGTCTCCTTCTTGCTACACATGCCTCACTAAGATTCTCTCCTCTGAGCTCGGTCTTTCGGCATCTCTCTGGTTCTCTCCTCTTTGGAACCAATTGAGTGCTCCTAGCTCTAGGCTGTTGCAATTAGTCTCACCTTTCTCTGCTACTACCTACACAAAAGTATAAAGACCATACACTTACCAAATCACAACATATTTGCACCTTCTTCTTTTGCATGCAGAATCTTCTTCTGCTCTGATACCAAAAATGGATGACAGCTCAGCTGCTTTGATACAACAAAGTTGTATCTTTACAAAGTTAGTGCGTGGACCTGTGGGTTATGGGCCCACGTATATATCGGAAGCCTTTTAATTGGTGAGTTTCACAATAAAACCTATAATCCGTGGAATCAGAACAAACAACAAAATTACACATAACCCGACCAATAATCGTCGGCCTTCATTGAATGCATATGGCCAGAACCCAAATAAGAATTAACCCCCCTTGATAAAATATCGGGTCCGCCCGAAATGTTAACCTGTGTGCACTTTCACCTGTGATTACTGTCTGATTTCCCCTTCAACGGACAGACCTGATGGTCAGACTTCAATGAGGTTTTAATCCCGTTATATAAACCTTCATCACATCCATTTTTGGAATTAATGGTTGTTCTTGTTTGCACGCAATATGTGTCTGATTGCCATTAAATGGACGGTCAAATCCTTCTAAACTCTAAACTGGCTTTAATGATTTTTTGGGGTCCATTTTTGAAATTAAACTTCAGCGCTTGTTGCCACGCAATGACCATTAGATCTATGGATCTGTTGGGTTTGTCCTATTGGACAACTATGATCTACTCTGGGGTTTCTCCACGAATTTGTCAGGTTCTCACATTCCACCAATATTATTTGTTAATGTAGACAATCCGACGGTTTCCACTGTGCGGATCTCTCACTCAGTTATTAGTGGAATTACGTTTAACACCGATCTATCTCTGCCTTACTTATTTAAGGCGAAGTTCGTAGGAACTTCGTCTTACACTTGCACACGCATAATTCACAACTTACAGTAAAGAACGTATATGCAAACCATACACAGACACACTAAATACAAACAACACACATATTTCTATTGTATACAGAACTCGGTTACAAGCTAAAGCCTCTCAGCCTTAGTCACAAATTTCCCCTACGACTACATTGTGTACTCTATATCCCTCTTTCACACAACATGGACTCTTTATATAGAAAATTACAAAAGACGTGGATCAACTAGGATCCATGATTTCCTCCTACAAATCACCTAGAATCACTCAATCAAATCCTCTAAATCTCTCTATACGCATACATGGCAGATAATTACATTTAATCAAGCCTTCTAGAGGCTTATCAATTCCATCAATTTAGCCCTGTTTTAACAAAATTTGCCCCGGTTTCCATTGATTGTCCACGTTTCCCTTTCATAGCTCAAAATCTCAATTTTGATTAAGGGTGGTCTAATGCTCTTGCATCACATCCCCTCATCCTTTGGTCCTACAATCCCTAAGGCTTATTTGAGAAGAAGAGATAGACTGAAGAAGACCCAACCTACTGCTGAAAATCTACCTCAATTTGTGAATTCCCCTCATATTGAAAATATACCCACTGAGAGTTCCTCTATAGAAACTCATCCACAAGAGAAGACCAAGATAAAAATAAGTTGAAATTGAACCCCAAGATGAAGAAGAACCCTCTTTGCTTCAAATGTTCAAGGGGGGTAAAAGACCTCACACTAGGTCTTTAAACAAATTAAGGCTGAAGATAAAGTTAAAACAAAATCCTGACATCGCCAAGGAAGTTATATATGTGGACAATGTCCCATTAAAGGACCTGATCATAAAAAAAGGGAAACTGCAGGTTCTAAAATATAAAAGGCCAAGGAAACAAAAAAAAAAAATCCCTATGGAAACCAAACATAGTAAGAGGTAGAGAATGGACAAGGTGGACGTTATTTTGGAGGCAACCAATACCCTCAACTAGGAAGTTGATAACCTTTTTTGGGTGTTTGATTAGTCACTGCTAAAGTAAATTTTGGTGATCTATCAATGATCACACACTTTTCAGTGTTTATATATAGAACAACACAAAGGAGAGATGACATTTCCATTGTCAGCGAATTTTTCATAGAAAGCGCCGACATTTTCATTGTCAACGCATTATGAAAGACACAGTTTGGAAAGGCCGCTGACAGTCAGCCCACCAGCAAAACTACCAGTTCATGCAACTAAAGTACTGGAAAGGCTGGTAACAATGTATTACAATAGGGATGACTGAGAAGACAACAGAAAAACAAAAACTGTTTTTGGAGGATGACAAGGATGTTCTACAACGAGGGGGCACAATCATGATACACTTTCTCAACCCCATTTTCACCAAGTTAAGTTTTGATTTTTGATATGTTTAAAAATATATTTTTAGATGCATGAACCTAAGATATTTATACTTCTATTTTGTATAACTGTAATTATTTTTTGAGATAGAAACATGTTTCGTTTATTGTAATGCTTATATAAGAAAAGACTAAAGAAGAAGAAAGGGTTGGTGTTTATTTTAGTTTAGCATCCTTGTGTATTTTGAGAAGATCATTAATGAAAATAGTCTTTATGATCATTTGCATAAATTCTTGTGTTTTATTTCCCTGTCTGTTTTTTCTTTGTTTTATATTTGATGTCTGATTAAAAGAGTATGAGATTGGAATTCATATTTTATGCTCCTTTTTATTTATTTCTCAGGGATTAATAATTTTGTTCACCTAACCCTTACATTAATTTTCTTCATCTTTCTCTAAATCATTTAAGTGTCAAAGGAATTACTGCTACCCTACTTTTTTGTTTTTCTCATCAAAACTGTGTTTATATCAAACCTGATTGGGTTATACTCCATGCCCAATGGTGGAACTTTAACATAGCCCAACCAAATTTCAATCATTTTTCGATAAATCTGGCCATAGGACTCAATTGCAAACCTTCTACTAGAGTGACCTTGAGTATTTGAGTTTTTGGGAGAGATCCCTCTCCAGGTTGAAGGGCCAACTTTCAACCTTAAGGAGGTATGAGGTTACCTTAGAGGTTTTCCTGCAGCTGGGTTTCCTCTAAGAGATAACACAATGTCTCATGAATCATCTTTTGAAGCCATATCTCGGAAATTTTGTCTTGGTCTTTTTTGATGATATACTCATCTACAAAAAAACATGGGAAATACATCGTCAACATGCTAACCAGGTATTGCACCTTTTCAAGAATAATATATTATTTGTCAAATTTTCCAAGTGTTATGTTGGGTCCCTATAATACTAGTGATTACCCCATTACTATGGTAGTTGTACCCCTTATTAATATTTGTGTGCCCCTATTGCCCCCATATTGTTATTATTGTGCCCCATAGAATCCCTCTATTGTTATTTTTGTGGCTTTGTATTATTATTGTTAGGTCGGCTTTGTTATATTGTGACTCCTTAGACTCCTATATATAGAAAGGAGGTTTTGTCATTTGGATCATCAAAGAATTGTTCATTTATGTAATGTAAAGGAGGTTACCCCCTCGAAGAGGCTGAATTCTAAGGCGTTGATATATCTTTTCTATCTTTTCTTGAGCTGGTTTCATAACATTTGGTATCAGAGCCAAGTTCTAGGGTTTCGCTGCTTCAAATAGGTCATCGTGGAATTTTCGCTATAACTTTTTTTCTGCGATGTTTCAGAAGTCGGAAAAAAAACCCATTTGACAAGACATCGCGCTGCAGCTCGGGTCCGAATTTTAGAGCTTTTTACGCTATAGTTGCGGAGATATGATCTGAGGAAGTTGGTCTTTTTGCAGACTCCTGAATTACATTCCAAACAGGTGACCTAGGGAAAATCGT
The DNA here is from genome assembly GCA_000404065.3 of Pinus taeda. Classification (NCBI taxonomy): domain Eukaryota; kingdom Viridiplantae; phylum Streptophyta; class Pinopsida; order Pinales; family Pinaceae; genus Pinus; species Pinus taeda. The sequence continues at coordinate 48,878 of APFE030600719.1, read as the reverse complement.
CATAACTTTCTCTCTAAACATCGGATTGAAATTTCGCAAAAGGGTATATAAAGAGGATGGAATTTAGTTTCTTCTAGATATTTTGCAGAGCTAGAGGCCCAAATAGTGACACGTGGAACTTCATACAATTTAGCTCTTCTGAAAAGGTCTAATCACGTCACTGTGGGATATTTGGCATAACTCTTCATTGGAGAATCCAATTGGGGTTAGACTGGTGGCATTGGAAAGAGGACATAGAGGGCTACCACATGGCATAATTTCATAACTGGATGTTCTAAAATTACAGAGATACATCAGAGGCAATATCTAGATCCTACAAAGAAAAAAAGGTGTGTAGATTTTTTTAAATTTTTGCTTAAGATTGGTTTGAAAATTTATTTTGAAGGAATTCAAAGGGTTAGTAGAGCATTATTATTGGTAACTGATGCCCCGAGGAAAGAAAATGCAAACACCTAGTAAGGAACCTGAAAGCTCTAGCATGACTCATGAAGAAGAGGAAGAAATGCTACATGATATATCAAAATTACAAGACCAAGTGCAAAAAATGTCAGCGTCACAAAAGCTAACAGAAGCTAAGATAAATGGCATGGAATCTAAGATAAAGGGTGTGGAAGCTAAGATGGATGATTGGAAGACGGATTTGAAGACAGAAATGGACGATTTGAAGACGGATTTGAAGGCAGACATGGACGATTTGAAGACAGACATGGACAAATTGATTATAAATATGAATAAGTTGCTACAAGAAATGGTCACTAAGGGTGAAAGGGTAGTAAAGGAAACTCATGATGAGAACAAAAGAAATGTTAATCATGATTCCACAGACTCTAATGTGGGATCGAAGACCCATCATATTCCAAAAATCGATATGAGGAAGTTTGATGGCAAGGATCCCTCAACATGGATATTACAGATGGAGCAATTTTTCGATCTCAATAATGTGCAAAACACACAAAAGGTACGTATTGCAACTTTATATTTGGAACCAAATTAGTTTGTATGGTATCAATGGCTTTGTTGTCGTAAACAATTTATCACTTGGGCAATTTTTACACAAGAATTGATAGCACATTATGAGGATACAAAAAGAAACACTTTTTTTAGTCAATTGATAAGTCTCAAACAAAAGGGTTCAATAATGGAGGACATTGAGGAGTTCCAAAAATTGAACATAAGGGTAAAAGATATTCCAGAGGAGCATAGGATTGACGTGTTCATAGGGACTTTAAAGAATAATATCCAACATGATCTTCACCTTTGGGAACCTGATTCATTAGAGAAGGCATTCAGGTTAGCAAGAAAATGGAAAGCAAAATTATGGCAACCAGGAAGCATACCACTCACAACTATAAAGATGGAAGTGTTGTTGCCACTAGTCTTCAACAACCTATAAGGTTGACACCAAAACAATTGGAAGAAAAAAGAGCAAAAGGGCTTTGTTAGAGTTGTGATAGCAAATACACTAAAGGTCATAAGTGTGCCGAGAAGAAATTATTCTACACCTATTGTGAAGAGGAAGAAGAAAAGGGGCAAGAAAGGTCAAAAGAAGAGGATATACTCCAGGAACAAAGCCTAGATGAAGAACAAATGAATCTGACCATATCTTGTAATGCATTGGTGGGAATTACCACTCCTAAAACCATCAAGATAGAAGGTACAATAGCTTTTAATTTTCAAGAAATTTTCATGAAATTTTCTGTGGAGGGAAAGGAAGTTGAATTAAGGGGTATTGCAGGGAAACTAAGAAAGATAATCAGCTCTAACGGTATGACAAAGCTTCTAAAAAAGGAACGAAAAGGTGTAATTGCACAATTATGTTCGCTAGATGTTTCCACATTGGAATCATCTATTTCGCCATATCTCCAAAAAGTCTTGGACAATCATTCCAAGGTATTTGAGACTCCCAAAGGTCTCCCA
>APFE030600719.1:27452-45698 GCA_000404065.3 Pinus taeda | reverse complement strand
TTATATTGTGACTCCTTAGACTCCTATATATAGAAAGGAGGTTTTGTCATTTGGGTCATCAAAGAATTGTTCATTTATGTAATGTAAAGGAGGTTGCCCCCTCGAAGAGGCTGAATTCTAAGGCGTTGATCTATCTTTTCTATCTTTTCTTGAGCTGGTTTCATAACATGTTCTTTTGGAAAGGAAGAGGTAGAGTACTTGGGACACATTGTCGGTTGTGAAGGAGTATGGGTAGGTACAAAAAGGACTTAGGCAATGCAAGATTGGCCATAATCTCGGACCTTGAAAAGTTTGCGGGGATTTTCGGGCCTCATGAGATACTATTCTTAATTTGTCAAAAATTAAGGACACATTACTAGACCCCTAACAAATATTCTCAAGAAAAATGGCACTCCTTTGGACAAAAGTAGCTCAAAGGCCTTCATGGATCTCAAACGAACCATTTGTTCCACCTTGGTTTTGGCCCTCCCAAATTTTCAAAACCCTTTTTTGATTGAATGTGATGCCTAAGGAAATGTCATTAGAGAAGTCTTAACACAAGAAGGTCAACCAATATCCTTCACAGTCCAACAATTAAGTGGCAAGAATTTGGGTCAATTTACTTACGAGAGAGAAATGATGGCCATCCTACATGCAATAGACACTTGGAAACCATTCTTGCTTATATGACGTTTCCAGATTCAAACTAACCATCATAGTCTAAATTATTTTTTGTAGAAACGCTTATGCTCTCCAAAAAAAAATATGGCTTACCAAAATGTTGGTATATGACTATGAGATAGTCTATAAGATGGGTCAAGACAACATTGTGGTCGATGCCTGGTCATGAAAATTTGAGGAGGATGACATTGTCTTATCCCTATCCTTTCCCTTGCCATCTTAGATTGAGGAGGATGACACCCTCTTATCTCTATCCTTTCCCATACCATATTAGATTGAGGAGGATGACACCCTATTATCCCTATCCTTGCTCATACCATCTTAGATTGAGGAGGCACACAATGAATATTTTTCCCATCCATCTCTTTCCCAACTAATCCAAAGGTTACAAGCAGATCCTAAACCCCAACAGGTTACACTTGGAAAAAATATATTCTTTGATATAAGGATGGTGTGTTTCTCTCTCCTAACTCCAATCTCAAACCATGTATCTTAGTGGAGCTTCACTCCTCACCCATCACATGACATTCAAGCTTTCAAAAGACTTATGCTCATGCACACTGCTCTTTCTTTTGGGAAGGGAGAAAATAGGAAATTATTACATTTGTAGTTGAATGTCATTTATACCAACACAACAAAGGGGAAACAATGAAGACACCAGGAAACTTACAACCCTAGTTGCTACATAATTCATCATGGTGGTAGTGGATCGTCTCTCCAAATTTTCCCATTTTTGTGTCTTACCACACATGTTCACTACAACTATGGTGGCTCAAGTCTTCATGGATCAAATTTTCAAATTGCATGGCATGCCTATTTCTATTGTGTTTGATCATGATCCCACCTTCACTAGCAATTCTTGGCAGGAGTTATTCAAGCTACATGGCACACAACTCCAAATGAGTACAACATATCACCCCCAAACAGATGGTTAAATTGAAGCAGTAAACAAATGCTTGGATACCTACATGTGGTGCTTTTCTTCAAATAGACAAAATCAATGGGCGTAGTTGTTACCTTTAGCAGAAGGGTGGAATAATATTAATTATCATGAAGCAACCAAGATGACATGGTATGAGGTGGTGTGGCCAACTCCCATCTTCGCTAACTTGTTATCTTCTAAAATCTTCAAAATTGTAGGTATTTGATAAGATTCTTCAGAACCAATCTGTAACTCTTTCTCTTCTGAAGGATAATATCCATCAAGCAAAAAACTAGATGAAGAAACAATTTGAGCAACATCGCACAGAAAGGTCTTTTCAATTGGGTGACCAAATGTTTCTTTGACTCCAAACTTATAAGAAGACATCTCTGAAAGAAAAGGGATTCCAACAATTAGCTCCAAAAGTTTATGGGCCTTATTAGGTGATTCAACATATTGACTCCATCACCTACAAATTGGCCCTACTGGCCACTTCAAAAATTCACCCTCTCTTTCGTGTCTCTTGCCTTAAGAAAGTCATGAGCTACAATTTCTAGGTCCAAAACATACTACCTAAATTGGATGAGGAAGGTTCTATTTGGCTCCGACCTGAATGGTCCTATATTCAAGGGAATGGAATCTTCGTTGTTGCACTATCAAGGAATTCCTCATCCAATGGAAAGAAACCTTACCAGAAGATGTGACATGGGAACCAACAATTATTCTCTAGAAATTTCTGCAACTCTAGCCTTGAGGAGAAGTATGTTTCTGAAGGGGGACGACATGTTAGGGTATGAAACTAACCCCTGTATTAATGTAATAATCCCAAGGGTCCCCATAAGAGTCATGATCAGTTAGTTTAATAAATAAAGCTCGCAATAATTATAAGTGGTTGACCCGCATTATAAAAAATGGACCACAATTAGTTATAATAGGCCATAGCTAATAAATAAAGCGGTTAACCCACATTATGCAAGAGAGCACAAGTAGTTAGGGTCTTGGGTCTCATGAAAGTATATTGTCAAAAATAATAAGGGATGTCTTGTCTTGTGTTGTGTAATTGAGCTCTACTCTGTTGGAGGTTTCCCCCTTGAAGAGGAAAGTGAACAATATTACTGCAGATTTCAATAGAATATTTCCATTTTCTATCATCTTGTTGTGTTATTTTCTATGGTATCTTTGGCATATTTTGCTCTTTTTATATTTTTTGCAGGTCAAGAATACTACATTTAGGTTTCTAGGAAGGTGTCTGAATTTTTTTATTATTATTTACTTCTTCTTGTTCTTCCTCTGGCTTCTTCTCTTCTTAGTGTTCCTCTTCTTTTTTTTCTTTCTCTTGCTTTGGTTCGTCCTCTTCTCATTTTTCAAATATGTGTGTATTTTTTCTTTCTTTCTTAGTATTCAACAAGTTTGCTTCATCATTTTTTACATCGATGATTTTTACTATCTTGTTGAGTGTAATATTATAGTATTTGTATGCTTTGTTTTTACGTGATTACCCAACAAGTATGTCTTCATCAATCTAGGAGTCAAATTTCTAAACTTTTGGTCATCCCTATTTATGTAACATTTTCTTCCAAATATTTCAAAATTCTTAACACTAGTAGGTCTTTATGTAACACATACATCCACCACATAGACCATACTAAGGGTGAAAGAAGATGTTATTGTCATTAACCCGACCTCCAAAGTCCTATTACAAAAATGGGGTCTTAATTTTTTTTCATTTTTTTTGAACTCCCCAAAACTTAAAATAAACATTGTCATTGTGCCTGACTTTTCAAGAGCTTTTAAGGCAATATAAATTTATACTCAATATAACTCATGGATTAAAAGATATGGCTAATTTAAGAGTTTACCAAAAACCTTTTTTCCAAGGCAGCCTTATGGATGCCACATGGACCCTACATGGTAGTCCTTCATCCCACATGGACTCGTCCATGTCACTCCACTCGACCATGTGTTAAGCTTTACTAAGTGGAAATCCACATCAAGTTATTTCCCCAGGACCATTTGGAATATGGTGCAACAAAACCACGTCATTAAGTCTTTTGAGGCAAGACAAACCTTTCCTATTAATTAACAGGAAAATCCCCTCCTTGTCCTTCGTCTCTTAGTCCATTCCTTGGTGCTCAACTGTGGTACACTTCTAAAAATCATAATATAGGACCCCTTTTTATGTCATTTTCTAGGAACCATTCTTCATTTTCAGACAAAGATCTCACCCATTTTTTGCTTAAGCCCTTGCTCCCATTTTCGAATCTTGACGTCAATTATTGTGAAATTTTTTGTCAACCTTGGCCATCTATCTCATCCTTTCCCCTTGATGCATTTTCCAACCTTTCTGAGGTCCCAAGATTCTAAGGCCCCGAGACAGACTCTCATGGCATCAAATGTTGGTAAGTAAATTTTCATATCTTCTCGACACTTAATCAATTTGTGCCATAGGTTGCCACTTGTGAGGGTAAGGATATACACATTTGTGGTGTTGCGGCACCTAGTCACCCAAGCTACCTATCCTAAGTTATTTACACATACAAAATTTTACAAGGACAGGGAGGCCCTTAACTCCCTTCCTTACAGTATATCCTTCATAAGTTACGGTTATACACGTACATTTATATATATCCATATATTTATGTATAGGTTTATCCCTCTTGATATTTATACATATGTATATACATATATGATTTTATGAACAAGAACACCCTCAACTCCTTCCCTTACTAGCTTATCTCTCTCGAGCTTATGTGTAATTAGACACTATTTCCATTACAAGCATACAAAAATACACATGGATAATATATTTAAGGGAAAAACATGCTTCTCGGAAGCAGTCATGCAACACAAGGCATATTGATACTATTCATTTTAAAAATAAGATATTATCTCAAAAACAGAGGCTCGTCAACCTCTCACACTCAACAATTATACTAAATTTTAAGCTCAAGAATAAATATAGAGATTAGGAATTAAACCATTCCTCATTAATCACACATGAATCAATTCATTCCTCAGAATTATGGGAAAAAAAATCATTCCTCGCATTCAAAATAGGAATTTAAATAACACAACAAGTATTATTTAGAATTCACATGCACATATATATGAATAAGAAATTATCTTATATTGAAGAACCTAGAAACTGATATTGGGACCCAAACTCTCCACCCATCCTTAGATTGGCTTGCACTGCAATACTTTCTTATAGCCAATCACTCTCAAGCTAGATTCAAAGCTCGAGGAGGAGTACTAAGGAAATTCTAATGATCACTCACATACACTGAATAGAGCCCAATTCTTAGGTGTTCTCAGTGGATCCTAGCCATTACACCACAAAGGCTTTTAGTCTACATTGACAAGGAAAGGGTTATTGTAGAGCACAAAGAGTCTCAATTTTGTTCTCGATGGAGTTCTACATAAATGGAAAGTAGACTTATTAGATACATTACCACTATATGAGTAAGAGCACACCTACACAACAACTTCTTAGTAGTGCTACAAACACGTTCTCAACCTCAGGCTACACTAGGTATTATCAACCCATCTATTCCTAAAGTATCTCATCCTACCAGGAGTTCTCAACCATCTAGTTTCCCAGTGGTTTTATAAACCTCGGAAGAAAGCCACCGCTCTATGATTCTCATCCAGAAAGCCCTCTTAGGTTTTATCAACTTGGTTACCATGAGATAAATATCCTCCCATCGAACTCTCTTTGGTGTTCTCCTTTGCACATGCATGTACTACATCCACATACCATGCTCAACACTAGGTTCCTCATTGACATGCCCTTGTTCTCTTTCTTGCACTAAGTCCTCTGTTTTTTTTCCTCTACCTGTTGTCCCATTTTTCTGCTTCCTTTGTCAATTTTTCCTTTTCCCATTTTCTCATCTAGTTTCCGCCGAAGGACTCCTGCTAGCCATTGTTTTTATCTTTTAATGCTTGTCCTATTCCTTGTGAACATTTCCCAAGCAACATGGGCCTATCCTCCTTCTTGGAGAAGTTCATACGCTTCTTCCAGTGTCCATTAATTTTCTTAGCCAACTTCATTAAAGGCTAAAACCAGTCAATCACATGCCTCACTAAATGAACTACTTCCTCCAAATTTCCCAAGTAGCCTCCTCGACCCAAGCTCTAAAATCCGTGTCCCTTTCTTAGTCATCCAATTCACTGTGATTTCATTTTACAACAATAATTAAAAAAACATTTACAAATGCTTACAAGAGGGAATTTAACAAAGTGGGCTATCACAGACCCCACTACATTGGAATATTTGTCCCTTTTCTTAGTAAGCCAAATCATTGTTATTGTATTTTACAATAATAATTACAAAAAAATTTACAAATTGTTACAAGAGAGAATTTAAAATCTGGGTTGTCACAGACCCCACTGCATTAGAGAAACACCATCCTTGATGTTCTATAGTTGAACATAGATAAAACCATGCTCTAAACCAGGCATAAAATACCATTGTGAGCATTGGATATGCTTCCATCATTTTATCAACCATCTCCCATGTAGCTTCCTTGGGCCCAAGGTGCCTCCATTGGACCTTTACTTGCTCGATGACTTGATTCCAGAGCATGATTTACCTTCGATCTAGGATGCATATAGGTTCTAGTTGGAACTCTCCCTCTGGTTCTACATGTAGCACCAACCAATCAGTTACATGATTAACATCGTGTATATAAGATATCATTTTTTGGTGATTCAACTACATTAAGTAACTCATTCATCCATGGGAATTTCTATTAGAGGTAGTAAAAAATGACCAATTTCTCATGATTTTTGAATAGTTCACTTAGCACTCATTGCATCAAGTGATGCTCAGAGGGGTGAAGAAGTGGGATTGAAACTAGTGAAATGAATCACATAGCGTCAATCATCACTTCTGAGGCTTGCACCCGATAACCAGGACTTCTTGGGAGGTCACTCATCCCAGATTTCCTCTGGCTCAAGCTTGCTTAACTATGGATTTTTCCCCACAATCAAGCCTGCTTAGCTTTCTACCCCATTTACAAAACCTTAGAAAGTATTTTGCTTCATGAACCATTCAAGTAGAGCTCCCTTCACTCTTTTGTAGTTAAGTATTGAGGGGTTGTCGCAATGCATTATAGTAGATATCATTTTTTTGGATTCCTCCATGTTAAGTAGGTCATTCATCTATGACCATTTCCATGAGAGGTAGTTGTAACTGACTAATTTCTCGTGATTTTTGAATAGTCCACTTAGCACTCATTGCATCCGGTGATGCTCACAGGGGTGAAGGAGTGGGATTGAAACTAGTGAAATGAATCACATAGGTCAATCATCACTTCTGAGGCTTGCAATCGGTAACCAAGACTTCTCAGGAGGTCACCCATCCCAAATCTCCTCTAGCTCAAGCACATTTAACTGTGGAGTTTTGCCCACAATCAAGACCACTTAGCTTGCTACCCCATTTGCAAAACCTTCACAAGTATTGTGCCTCATGAACCATTCAAGTAAAGCTCCCTTCACTCTTTTGTATTTAAGTATTGAGGGGCTTTCGCATGCATTATATTAGATATCATTTTTTGGGATTCAATTGCGTTAAGTAAGTCATTCATCTATGACCATTTCCATGAGAGGTAGTCATAACTGATTAATTTCTCATGATTTTTGAATATTCCACTTAACACTCATTGCATCGGGTGATGCTCACAGGGGTGAAGAAGTGGGATTTAAACTAGTGAAATGAATCACATAACATTAATCATCACTTATGGGGCTTGCATCTGATAACCAGGACTTCTTGGGAAGTCACCCATCCCAGATCGCCTCTGGCTCAAGCGCGCTTAACTGTGAAGTTTTCTACACAATCAAGCCCACTTAGCTTGCTACCACATTTGCAAAACCTTAGCAAGTATATACTTTTTAAACAAGGAAACATGAAAAAAAATCATGACTTATATGATGGGAGGTAAGGCCATTAAATGGACCACAAAATTGTTGTGCCAACTTGGCCCAAGACCCAATTCTTAAGGAACTCTTCTTGGGTTTAACTCGTAGGTAAACACACTCTCCTACTTCAAATTTATGAACTCTATATTAGTTCGCATAGCTCTTCTTCCTATCTTGAGCCACTTTCAAATTATTCCTAATGGATAGAACTTCTTGTTCCATTTCCTTCAACATATCAAGCCCAATATGAACCATGTTCACTAGATCCATTTAGATAATAGGAGTATCACACCATATCTCATAAAGAGCCTCAAATGGACTCATCTTTAATGATTCTTGGTACCTATTACTATAAGCAAATTTGACTAGTGGAAGAAATTCCTCCTACTTCCCTTGATGGTGCATGAGATACATTTGAGCCATGTCCTTCAATATTATACTTGTCCTCTCTGTCTACCCATCTATTTTTGGACAGTATGCTATGCTAAAATCCAATTCTATCCCTAAGCCAACAAATAATTATTTCGTGAATTTTGAAGTAAATTTAGCGTCTCTATTTAAGTTAATATTATTGGGAACTCCATGCAACCTCTCAACTTCTCTTATAAAAATTAGAGCTACATCACTCACTATGTAAGTTGATTTAACGACCACAAAGTGAGAATTCTTGCTCAATTTGTCTACCACGACCATGATGGCATCATGTTGCTTGGTTTTTCGCAGAAACATTGTGACAAAATCCATTGAAATTACTTCCCATTTCCATTCGGGAATGGGGATAGGTTGTAATGATCTAGCCGAGTATTTGCATTCAGCCTTCACTTGTTGACATTGAATACATTTAGAAATGAAATCAATCACTTCCCTTTCTAAATTATGTATATAATAAATTTTTTTAATGGAAGTCAATGTCTTTTGATAACTAGGGTAGCTTGAATATGGCTTTGTGTGAAATTCTCTTAATACGAGCTTCTTCAAATTTCACTCACTTGACACATGGATTATATTTTTCAATCTGATTAGTTCATCCCTGTGAGGTGAAATTTCATGTCCTTCTCACCTACAGACTCTTGTTGTAGCTTTTCCTTTATTTTTTGATATTTTTTTCTTCTTATTGTCCCACAATTTTAATTATTTCTTGAATATCCATCTCGCGGGAACTAATGGTTGTAATGTGAGCTAATTTAACTCACTTAATAATCACATCAATAACTCGATTTTCCTTCCCTTTGATTTATTTAATTTCAAAATCAAACTTGTTGATTAAATCCAACCATCTAGATTGTCTGAAATTTAATTTGTGTTGATCAAATAAATATTTCAAACCTCCATGATCTATCATTAATATGAATTTTATTCCAAGGAGATAATGTCTCCACATATTTAAGGCACAAACAATAGTAGTAAGTTCAAAATCATGAGTCACATAGTTTTTCTTGTGCTCATTGAATTTTCAAGATTCAAACCAAATGACATGCCTATCTTGTATGAGGACACAACCCAACCCTCCGTTGCACATGTTCGTGCATGGTAGAAACTCTTTTTTTGGATTAACAATGTTGGCATTATGGTGCGCATGGTTCCAGCTAGTTGATGTTGGCATTTGTTTCATGATGATAGCTAGCTCATGTTGAGATTGATGTCAACCCTATGCAACCTAGTTGATGCATTGATGCCATTCTTGTAGTATAGTTGCAGTTGTTGAGTTGGCTTTGAGTTGGTTATGTTGGCATTGATGTCAACCATATGGTGTCACATTCATGATGGATAGATGATTCCATTGGTATGGTTCATGTTTTTTCACATACTAGAGGTGTTTGTGTTCATGTCATAACCTAGTGCAAGAACCTAGTGCAGGAATTGGAGGTATTGTAGACATGGTTGTAGGATATTTTATGATAATTTGTTGATACTTCTATAGGTAGAGGTTTCTACTACAGGTGTTGGAGATGGTTTCTCAGGTGATCTTTGTTGTTGAGTTGGCACACTTGATGAGTACTAGGTCTTCATCTCGGTCTTCATGCTTATGCTCATGAGGATGAATTGTTGCAGCGATGTGTTGGCTTGATGATGATGTTGCAGAGGTGTTACAGATTTGTTCAGTGGTATTATAGCTTATGTAGATGTTAGAGGAGAGTAGAGGACTTAATGGCACTCATGCCAACCCTTGTTTGTTTTTTCCTAGGTCAACTTGGCGGCGACTCTTGGGATACTTGTTTGATTCACTTGAAGAGGTGTTAATGTCTCTAACAAAGGTTTGAAGGCATGTTTAGAAGCTAGAAAAGGTAACCAAATAGGTGTTAGAGGTTATGATTGAGGTTTCATGATTTTCCATATGTTTTTCCCCAACCACACCCACACAGGCTTGTGCATGGAGTTGAAAGGCTCCAACCACATGGAGACAAGCCTGTGCATGTGGTTGTAGCTAGGATCAGCTAGAGTTGTCCATGTGGCTGAGGTTTTCACAAAAAATCCTCTAGATTCCTCGCTCAAATCGGGTGTAATTAGACTTGGAAATTACTAGAGGCTTCTATAATAAGTTGTAAAGGTCGGGAATGGTTTGAAAAGGTCCTCCAATGATGTGAGCACCTTTAGTGCACAAGTAGTGGTGATAGTGGATTGATTTTGTCAACTTTGTGCACCTTTGATCCCAGTCCAAAAGTGAATTTCACCCTACATGTTTTATATTATTTATTTTGGATTTGGGTGAGGTTGATGAAGTTAATATGTAAGCGAGAAGGTTGTGGAGAAGTAGAGGAATGCTTCAGACCTAGTTGAGAATATAGATAGATTGTGCACGAGTGCAAATGGTAGTGAGTGGAGCAAATTGTTGAGGTTGTTGTATCAGATTTGAGGATGTTGTAGAAGATATTGTATATGGAGCATTGTTTTTTGGTAGAGATGGAGGGATTGGTATAGATACAAGTCTATTACTCTCACATTTGTTTTGCAGGTGCTGCTAGTGCATTTCGCACATAGCCATTGTGTAAATTTATGTTGTTGATTGTATTATGTAGTAATCATAATTTGATGTAAGGGTTTGATATTATGACTAGGTGTGAGATTTGTTTTAGCTTTTGGTGATTGTTTTATTCATATTTGTTGGATGGATTGTGACCACTATTTTTCTTGAGTGGATAACATATGATTGTGGTGATTTTATTTGATTTATTGATGATATTGTCTTGTTGTTGGAGACCATATTGCAAAAATGAATTGAGTTGAGCAGAAGCCTTGGATCCAGTATGAAAATAGATGAAACAAGGTTCACATAGAGTAGAGGAGCAATTAATTCATTGGGTTTGGAATAATGATTTTGAAGCTTCAACGAAAGGAACAATTTGTCCATCCAATCAGAGTTGGGTGAGGATTGTTGATTGTGGTGGCTTTCAGCGGATGGTAGTTCATAGATCTATGTGAGAACATAGTCTTCTGAGCTTATCAATAAAATCAAGTCTCCATGCTGATGGTTTTTGGCCAATAGTATTTGAGGTCGAGTCTCCTAACTAATGGGAGTTAGCTATCTATTTGAAATACAAATTGCTTGACATAATAGAGATTTGAAGCAGAGTAGCAAAAACAAGGGTGGTTTTTCTCCCGGAAGGGTTTCCACCAAAAATCTTGTGTCTCTTGTGTGAATTTGTTTTTGACGTGTTGATTATTGTTTCTCTCTTAGTTGTTTGATTTAGCTTGTTACATTTTTATATTCATGTGATGATATAATGTTTTAATGGTAAATATACGTGATTAATGGAGAAGTTTAAATTGGTGAAAATTGCTAATAAGACGCACCATTGATCCAGAGCTGCCCCCCCCGGTCATTAGTGCTCAAAGGTTTCCAATAATTGGTATTAGATTGGGGCCCTTGGTTGTAGATTGATCATTGGAGAATAGATCTGGGGTTTGTTGGAGAAAAAAATGATTTTTTTTTTCATAATGACTTCTCAAGGAATGGTTATCCTTAGTGCTACAAATTTCAAGGTATGGCACAAAAAATTTAAATCTTAGTTTTTATCTTGTGGATCTAACATTTGGAGATTGGTATGTGAAGAATGTGGCAAAGATACAATTGCAGCTGGGGTTTTGCAGAAGGATGCACAAGCAGATGCATAATCTACAAGAATCTTCATGATGATGATTTGAATAGGCTAGTAGGTTTGAAATATTCCAAGGAAATGTGGAACAGGCTAGAATCCATATTTGGAGATGGTACTAGCAGCAATATGGAGAATAAGAAGAAGAGAAACAAAAATAAGAATAAGAAGAAGGACATTCGAATACAAGAAACTTAGCCACAAGAGTATCATCCTCCCAGTGAAAATGATTCATCTAATGATGAGAAGAAACCAGAAAATCCAGAACCCAAAGGTATAAATATTAATGATTTTCTGTTAAGTTATAATTTGATGATTCATATTTTGATGATGTCACAAGTTCCTAATGAATATGAGAATGATATTAAGGTTCTTAGAGATTAGATTTCTAGACTAACAACTACATGCAAGGATTAAGAAAAACTATTGCAAAGTTGTGCCAATAAGGAGGCCAAGCTCAAGGAAGAGATTGTCAGCTTAAAGATTAAATTGGTTGAATCAGAAAAATTTAGGGAAGGTATGAGGAAGTAATAGAAAAATAAGGAAGATGTGTGAGAGATTATAAGCTGATGGGGTGTCCTTGAGAAAGTAGCGGTAGATGGAGAAGAGCACTCTGTCCTTGGTTAGTTTGCTTGAAATACAACGATCGCCATTGGATAAATCTTGTCTTGGATTTCAAGAGGGTGATTCTAGTTTGCATGCAAGTAAAAATACCAAAGCAGAACCCAAGAAGGTTGTAGAAAACAATACTAGGAGAAGGAGTGAGAACCATGGAAATAAGAAGCAGAACCAACATCAAATCAAGCAGCAAAACCAACAACAACAAAGAAGAAAACCTCAAGGAGCACCTACATTTAGAACATATTTTGCTCCAAAAGAGGATCATGATAGAATTGTAAATTTTTAAAGGAAACAAAGTATTTTTGTTCCTTTTGTGCATAAATTAGAATGTTAAAATTGTCACATATTTGGGCATGTTGCAACAAATTGTAGGAGAAGAACATATAAATCTAATTTGTGGAGCTTACGATATTATTAGCAGCCAAGGAGATTGGCTAACAGGTATAATCATGGTTTTTATAGTTATTTCTATTAATGTGACCTGTTTGGCCATAAGGCATATGATTTCATATCTAACCAATGGAGGAGAAGCACATTGCAAGTAAGGTACAGATATGTTATGAGCAGGAGGAGATTTGATCATCTTTCTTCATATCTTGGCCATATGGAGTGCTACACATGTCATAAATTTATCCATATGGAAAGAGATTTCTTTTTGCCTCGTTATTTAAGGAAAAATCCGTAAAAGCAACAAAAACAAAGAGGACCTAGCATAAAACTAGTGAAGGAAGGAAATAAAGCCGAAGACAGTGTGGAGAAAGAAGAAACAAAAACTCTTCAAATAGTGAAGAGAATCCCTCCTACATTCCATGATTATTTATTGCATATCTATATAGGACTGCAAAGTTCATGAGAGGTGCATAAACTTAGGGGGAGTGTGTTACACTGCATTTTTTCACTGTCCCTATACTCCCCATTCCTTGATCCTAGAGGACCTCTACAGTGAACCCTGCATGCTTTGCCTGCATGAAGAAACTCCCATTGTGTCCCTCTACATGAGTAGATAAATTCTCTTTTGCACCATTTCCCCTGAAACTTTTGTTTTGCCCAGTTTACAAGATCGGCGTTAATGGCCTTTGTCTCTCCCACGCCGATGTGCAGAGATTAGCACTACTCCTCACGCCAACTGGAGTAACTGAGCTATGTTTCAGTCGCACCGGTACTGTTATCAATTTTTTTTTAAATTAGAGTCGAAGCTTCCAACTCTAGAAGCTTCGTAACGGAAGTCTGGTAAATGGTTTGGCTGGATGGGGTCAAGGATGACAGTTTGGGCTCATTTCCCTTATAATTATGGAACTACCTCAAGGGATAAGTCCTTCTCCCATGAGAAGAGGATCCATCTCCCATCCATATTTCCTATATAAACCTCCCTTCTTCCCAAGCACAAACTAGTCACGGTTGATAGTTTTGGTTGAGTGTGAGTGTTATAGTTGCAAAGTGTTGATGCTATTTTGGAGTAGACAAGCAAGCTATTACTAGTTATAGCCATCTAGTTGTGTGAGGGAGAAGTGTGTTTTGGTTCGGAGTGAAGCCTAAAGGGAAGAGTCTTTAAACTATTGGTGTTTGAAGCCATCATGGAATGCTAGCAGAAGTGTGTGGGAACCTGGTCTTGTGAGAGGAAGACTGTAGCTTCAAGACGAATGGTTGTAATCTCTCTTTGATATTAATATATGCAACTATCGATTGATTTCCTACATGTTTTTTAATATTACATATCCATGTCTTAATACTTCTTGACTCATTAAGTAGGTTGAATTGCAAATTATTATGTTTGTGTGTTGTTGTTGTTTACTTGTTTCAGGAGCTTGAAGAAGGAAGCGAGATATTTCTAGAGAAAGCAAGCGAGGACATCATCAAACAGGATAAGCAACCAAGAGGTAAGCCCTCTTGATTTATTATAACCTAAGGAAATCTTCCATAGAATGTATCTGTTGTGGCTAGACCCATTATCGGGCTAGAGGGATTTGTTCATGTCCGCACTTATAATTTTACTTCACCACAAATTGGCGAATCCACCGAGGATCCCAATCCTTTTATTTGTATTGGATTTCATGATTTCGTGAGAAATTTTCTAGTTTCACGTTTTCCCTTTGGTTCTGTTTCTTTTCTCTTGCTTACTAGCCTAAGTCTAAAATTCATAGTAGCAGATCTGGTCCTTGTTTTGAATTTTTTTTTTTCCTTAGTTACCTTGACCAACACGCTTAATTCACTAATAGTTGCATCGACTAGCAGGAATTGCTGAGTAACAGTCACACTGACCAACCTCTAGCACTTGTTGTCAGTTAGGCAGTTGCGTTGATGTCTATAAGTGAAGATTAGGGATTGACCCCAATCTTGGCCAATGTGAATTCCTCTTGTGTGCTTGGTTTGTGTGCTTGTTTGGTTTCTCGATTGAAGCATTATCTGTTTGGTTTGTTCGATTCAGGGAAGAAGTTGCTTTTAGTTTCATTTATCATGCTTTTGATTTGATAGATACTTGTTCGTTCAGAATTGTGAAAGTTTTCATTAAAGTGCTTTGTGTGAAAGATTCATTTTGCATTTCATGAAAAGGAGAACATCATTCTAGTTTACTTAAGCAAAAATATTGCATTAGCAGCGTTATTGAGAAGCTAGAATTACATCATCTTAAGCATTGGAAATGAAATGAAACTTCTTATGTTGATTATAGGAAGATTAAGTGCATTTAAGAGATTTATTAGTGAAATATTTCATTCTTTGATTGTTGCATTAATTTTGTGTTCTTTATCTCTCAATTAGTGACAACTTTCATCGAAGACAGAGATCTCTTTTCTCATATGGCTGCATTTAGGAATTTTAAGATGACAACGGTATGGCCTTGTAATTGAAACCTAATTCAAGATCAACCATAAAATTTATTGAATTAAACTAAGTAAGATTTGAAACTTAACAATCATATCTAGAAGGTCTAGGCTTGAGACGTGTTCCCACGTCTTTAAACCTAGCAGTTGTCATTAGCTTCGCCATTAGACAGCGCTAGTACGAATTTCTGCTTCCCATACCATCAAGTATATAATGGGAGACCCCACTAGGCTGCAATCCTTTTATCCTTAGGAAGCCGAGTCAGCCACCTTGCAAACGTGATACATCGGGGAGATTTCCTGCTCGTACTTCTTGGTTTGCTAGGAGGTATTCTGCAGTTCAGTATTGCCTGGTAATCCTATTTACCTAGATCATCGAGAGTAGTCATATTGGTCTTTTTGAATTGTTAAATTTAAAATATCATCGAGCACTTGTCCTTTTGAGCTCCTTAATTCCGAAAGCTACTAGAGTCACCTTTCGTCCTTTTCTCGACTCTTAAAATATGAAAAGGCCAATTTTTGTTTCAATGTCTTAAAATTAACTTCCCATGAAATATCCCTAGTTAAAGTTATCTTCCTTAGTGATTCTTTAGGGTCGATTCCAATGGCAACATTTCTAGAGTCTACCAGTCAAGGATTCCCCTCGGATGGGAACCCTAGTCCTTTTCCTTCTTTTGGAAACACTGGTGCTCCTTATATGGTGACGTTATCCCTCCCTGGATTAACCATTGGTTTACCTTTCTAGTTATTTTTGACCTTGGTGATCCCGAGTGTCCCAACTCCTACCTCACCATCTCCTTCATTTGAATCATGTCACGATGATTCTAAGGTTGATCCCTCACCTTCTTCCCCCATTTCTTCACCCTCCTCTTCTACTTCGCTTGGTGAAAGTTTGAAGTCTAGTAACCAAGAGGCTAAGAAGAAGAAGAAGAAGAAGAAGTCAGATAAGCAAGAGACCAACCATGCAGTTTTTACTCCAAATGCACCTCCTATAGATAAACCTTCTGATCCTCCACTGAAGGTTAAATTCCCTTGCAGGTTGTGTAAGGTTGACCATCTCCTTTAGGGCTATCTTGGCTTTCCCAGAGTCTTAGAGGTATGGTCTCAAGGCTTGAACCGACCATCCTCGTCGACCTTTGAAGATCATGTCAATGTTATGCCTTCAGCTAACGATGGTAAGAAGAAGGGAAAGATTAGATTCCCCTATAGGTTATGTGAAGGAGAGCATCTTCTTCACCTTTGTCCTCTTATGGATAAAGCTTCCAGAGTTTTGGAAAACCTTACAGCCCCTCAAACCCAACTTCTTGTTTCTTATCAGAGTTTTTCTTCTGACCCTCTCCTGGTTGGTAAAGAGACTGGCTTGGATTCATCTCTTGCCCGTCTTGCTCTTCCTGAGAAAGACTCTCTTCCGTTCGTTCTCGACAAACCATTGGTCGGAAAGAGTGTTGATTTGGTTCCGCCACCAATTGCTCACTCTATTCTGAAACAGAGTGGTGATCATACTGCTCATGTTCTTCTCATCTCCTCAGATTCTCATGAATCGAAGAGTGACCCTCCCATCCCAGTTGTTCAAGAGAGTACTTCTCATATTCCTGTATAGCATGGGGGCAATCATATGATACCCCCACCAAGTAGTTTTGTCGTTTCTTTCGATTGGAGTCACTTGACTGCTTTCTACCTCCCATATTATGTGCCTTTCTAGATCACAGTACAAGCCTATAATATGGTAGTACCTAGCACTATATGAGATGAAGGCGTGTCTATTAGCATCATGTCTTCTACTACTTAGCAAGCTTTGGGTTCCCCACAGCTTGTGCCTGTCACTCAGAATCTGTTGGCTTTCAAAGGAGAAACCAGTCAACCTTTAGGAATCCTTCCAAAAATCCCTATTACTTTGGGAGGAAAGATCATCTATATAGATGTGATGGTAGTCCAAGGTCCATTAGATTTCAATCTTCTCCTTGGATGCGACTATGTTTATGTCATGGGAGCTCTTTTTTCTTCGCTTTTCTGTGTGGTTTGTTTTCCGCATGAAGGGAGAATAGTGACCATTGATCAATTGTCATTCATTGGTCACCAGGCGCCTCCTTTGCAACCATCATCCCCTATTGGCTCTTGTTTGCAAGCAGTACCTTCCCCACCACAGGTCAATTATGTGGCTACTCATTATGTCTCCACATCTGCGGATGATCACATAGATGGTATAGTACACTATGTACTACAGGCATTGGAACCTGATATGTATTTGGTACCAAATGACATGTATTCTCCCAGAGTGTGGTTCTTCCGTCTAGTGAAGACCTCTTGGGAGCCATGTTCTCTTATGGGTCATGATAAGACGCAATGAGGATAGTTCCTGGTCTTGTGTCACCCTCGTTAAAAAATGAAACAAGGTGTATGAGGATAGTTCCTGGTCTTGTGTCAAACTCGTTAAAAAATGAAACAAAGGGTACGAGGATAGTTCCTAGTCTTGTGTCAAACTCGTTAAAAACTGAAACAAAGGGTACGAGGATAGTTTGTTCCTGTGTCAACCTCGTTAAAAAATGAAACAAGGAATGAGGATAGTTCTTTTTCTTGTGTCAACCTCGTTAAAAAATGAAACAAAGGTCCGAGGATAGTTCTTTTACTGTGTCGACCTCATTAAAAAAATGAAACAACTACCTTTTTGAAATCTAGTCTTTGATTAAGATCTCGTAAAATCCCAGTCGAGTCTTTCCAAGATCTTGAAAGTGAACCTTCATTCTATCCACCTAGTTGACTGAAATGAAGCTTGGGAGGCATGTACCTCGATTTAGTCATTATGCTGGGGGCATGCGAACTTATAGCAAGCATGTTTTTTCATTTCAAGCTTGTGTAAACATGAAACTGAATCCAAGTAGAGTTCTCCATGGTTCAAGCTTGTGTAAAAATGAGCCCATGCCCGATTTACATCTTGCGATTGCCGTTTTTATCAGCTAATTTATGCTAGATGAGCCTTGGCTATTTCATTCCATCGCCACCATATCTTTGGCCGATCATATGCTTTCACTTGGTTGTTTTTTCTTTCCTGAGGAACCGCAACAATGAGTGGTTTTATTAGCCAGCCTCTTAACCATTACATGTTTTTAGTAGTTCCTCCATTACTGGACCCAATTGCTACCCTTTATACCACTCATTCCTCCAGGACGAGTCACCTTTAAGCTCTTTTCTGACTCATAAAAGATGAAAA
>APFE030600719.1:4281-15949 GCA_000404065.3 Pinus taeda | reverse complement strand
CATAAGGCTCGGCTTCTGACATGGTTTTTGGAGCAAAGTGGACAAAATGAAAGACAAATGGAACTGTTGTTTCTGCCTGCAAAAATGCTGACCTCTATGCTTGCACAAATTTGATGACTTGGAGGAAGATTGGGCAATTGTTTTGAAGTTTGCAGCAAGACAGCTCAACGGGTCTCGCAGTCCGCTCAACGGGTCTCGCACCGCCCAATGGGTCTCGCCAGTTATATTTTTGCACTGTGGAGGGGTGTTGGACGGGTCTCGCACCGCCCAACGGGTCGCACAGACCTCTCAACGGGTCTCGCACTGCTCTGCTGCCTGAAATCACTGCAATTCCGCTCCTTTCGCCTATCACTCTCTCAAACTCTCTCTTGCAAGCTTTTCAAATGCACAATGAGAGTGAAAGGAGGGCACATATTTTTATAAACTTCATTTGAAAAAATTTCATCCATAAACCCACTTTATAAGGTTTCTTTTTGACACTTTTTTTAAAAACACTGATTTTGGTTTCCTTTATCCTGAATTTGACTTTTTGAGTGCTTTGACTCGATTCTTTTTGCAGGTAGATCATCTGAAGGACCTTGGCAAGGGGGCCAGGGTTGCAGTTTGTCTTTTTGAAAAATTTGAAATTTCATCATTTATTTACAAAACTGAGAAAATGACCTTGGGCTTTAAAAACAGAGTTTTTAAATCCAAGGTAAAAATTGACTGTATAAGATAAAAATATCGAAGAAACATGTTAACTAACCTCCCTCTGGCTTGCTGAGTACTCATGGATTTTCAGAGATATGACCTTGCAGAGACAAATGACCAAAACCCTAGACCTAGGAATTTGAAAATAAGACACATCAAGACAAGCTTGAAAAACTGTAATAACTGATATGACCTGATCTAGCAAAGCCAAGAGGGGCACAAAGACCAGCTCCTCCATCAGGTTTATGGCATGTCTAACGGGATGCAAAATTTGACACTGATGAGACACCTACTAATGCAAATGCAAAGAGCTTTTTTATCACTGATGGAGGGCTTTTCAAGACCGACACTAACAACACTTACCTTTGATTCTCTGTATCATCCAAAATCATTTTGCATCCTCTCATATTGCGTCGATGATGTGGGATTCATTATGACCCTCCATCAACACGGTCGCTTTCCGTCGACTTCAACTCATTATCCAGGAAGTTGACCGAGAGACTCCCTCTGGTACCTTAGAGCTTGCATGCCTTAATGGAAAGTTCTTCGCTGATAGTACCTTGAGGACCATTATCATTATTGGTGGTTTCTCTCGTGCTTGTTAATAGTTTACATCATTGACTAGTAATCAAGTGACTTTCTAGCATGTTCGATGTCAACACATCTATTCGCATGCTAGGATCTATACTTTGATTGGGTCTTGTTGGAGCACAGGACCCTGGACTCATATCAAAAAAAGTCTAGGTTGCGAAGTGGTGTGACATGATTATGATGATATGCATGTCTCTTTAAGATGGCTGGTTGCAACCAGACCATGAGTTATCATATGTGATCCTTCTCATTATTGGATGGTTGCGACCATACCTTGGTTTCATTATGATCGTCCTTGACAGATGGTTGCACCCATACCTGGATCCATTTACATGATCATTCTTTGGATGGTTGTGCCCATGCCATGATTCATGTATCATTCGACAGAGATCTCATTTTATGTATATGTATCTATACTTTCTTGCAGGTTTTCTGATGGTAGACTCATTCCCCTCACTAATTTATAAAGCATTTCATCCCTCAGACCAGTTCGGCCTTCGCACTTTAGGGGGTACTTGTTACACAACATTTTGTCATTGTCCCTATACTCCATGTTCCTTCATCCTAGAGGACCTCTACAGTGAACCCTGCATGCTTTTCCTGCATGAAGAAACTCCCATTGTGTCCCTCTTCATGAGTAGATAAATTCCATTTTGCACCATTTCCCCTAAAACTTCTGTTTTTCCCAGTTTACAAGACCAACACTAATAGCCTTTGTCTCCTCTGCTCCAATGTGCAAAGATTAGCACTACTCCTCATGCCGACCAGAGTGACTAAGCTGTGTTTCAGTCACGTCAGTCCTGTGATGGAAATTTTTTTAAATTAGAGTCGAAGCTTCCAGCTCTAGAAGCTCTGTAACGGAAGTTTGGTAAATGGTTTGGCTAGATGCGGTCGAGGATAACAGTTTCTGCTCCTTTCTTCTATAATGATGGAACTACCTCAAGGTATAAATCCTTCTCCCATGAGAAGAGGATCCATCTCCAATCCATATTTCCTATATAAACCTCCCTTCTTCCCAAGCACAAACTAGTCACAGTTGATATTTTTGGCTTAGCGTGAGTGTTATAGTTGTAAAGTGTTGATGCTATTTTGGAGTAGACAAGCAAGCTATTACTAGTTGTATCCATCTAGTTGTGTGAGGAAGAAGTGTGTTTTGGTTTGGAGTGAAGCCTAAAGGGGAGAGTCTTTAAACTATTATTGTTTGAAGCCATCATGGAATGCTAGCAGAAGTGTGTGGGAACCTGGTCTTGTCAAAGGAAGACTGCAGCGTCAAGACGAATGGTTGTAATCTCTCTTTGATATTAATATATGCAACTATTTATTGATTTCCTACATGTTTTATAATATTAGATATCCATGTCTTAATGCTTCTTGACTCGTTAATAGGTTGAATTGAAATTTGTCTATTATTATGTTTGTGTGTTGTTGTTGTTTACTTGTTTCAGGAGCTTGAAGAAGGAAGTGAGAGATCGCTGGAGCAAGCAAGCGAGGACATCATCAAACAGGATAAGCGACTAGGAGGTAGGCCCTCTTGATTGATTCCAACCTAAGGAAATCTTCCATAGAATGTATCTGTTGTGGCTAGCCCCATTATCAAGCTAGAGGAATGTGTTCGTGTCCGCACTTATAATCTTACTTCACCACAGAGTGTATGTCATAAGTATGGTAGCTTGATCAGTACGATTTATTGCAACAAAACTTGATGAGTTCATTTGAGGTTCATGCACATTGAGGTCTATTAGAGAATCTAGGGCAAAGTAGTGTTGAGATGATTCTCTGAGACTTCATAACAATTTGTGAAGTATTTTTACTTTTTCTTAGTTAGATTATACTTCTTCTTCTTATTATTAGTTCATATGTGTGTGCTTCATCAAAATTAGACCAAAACAAAATAACAAGAACACAAAAATTTGGCTCTCTGTCAAGGACAAACCCTCTCCAATCTTGAGAGGGAAACCTTTTGTAAGTTTTCGCTTAATAAAGCTTGTTATTTAAACAACTTCCAAACCTTAGACCGTTGACTAAGATCTCCTCCAAGCATGAGTCAAATCCTTCCTCTTTCTACACTGTCACTTCCAGCACATCTTCCGGGACTTCTTCCTGTACTTTGTCGTCCAACACTTTGTCCCCCTAAGATAGGAAACCCTAGAATATTAGGGCTTCTTCTACTTCAATATAAGGAGGACCTTATTTCTAATCTTGGGGACGTTGTAGACCTATCGTAAATCCAAACGATGTCACTCAATATGCTTCCTTTAGATCGTTGTCAATCTGCAACTATACCTTTCACGTTTGATTGTTTCTAGCCCTAGAAAAAATCCCTTTGTTTCTTGGCTTCCCTTGTTTGTGAGAATTTCTCCTTCGCTCTAGAGGGAGGTATTGTAGACCTTAAATTTCACCGCAACCAATGATTGTACTTGACCTGAAGTATGACTGTGGTTAGGGTTGCAAAGTCTCCTTCTTACTTTGCACGTGTGGCTATGTTAGCTTTAGAAAAGTCTTCCTTCACTTTGTTTGTGAGGCTCTCTTCAACGCAAGAGTGGAGGGCCTTTGTAGGCCTAATTACTAGCTCAAACAATGATAATGTTGAGACTGATATATGTCTTCTGTTGTGACTAGAGAGATGGCCTTATTCTTCACAGGTGTGACTGGTTTTCACCTTAGAGATAGTCCTTTGACTGTGTTGCAACTTCTCCTTACTTTGCTACCATAACAGACCCTTTTTCTCCTATTTTATTCATCTTACTTTGTCCTCCTTGCTTGCGGATTTCAAAGATGAGTTAGTTTTTTCAAATGAAGAGTGGATAGCCTCTATTTATAGAGGTTTTTCCCTCCTCCTTGAAGCCGACATGACTATCCCTAAAGCTAACTTGCAATTTGTGCCAAAATTCAACTTTTCTTCATTATTTTGTTGCTTGTAGTCTTTGTTTCTACTAGGAGAGGATTTGACTTGCTTTGGAGGTGTTCTCATAACCTTGTATGACATCATACATGATGTAACATGCCCTCAAATGGTCTCATCATAATTACATTTCGACTTTGACTCCCTAGAAGCACTTCCAAATGTGCTTGACCTATTTTCAATGAGCAAGAAACTCATTGACGAATAATATCAAAATTACATATAGGAAGACTGAACCTAGTTACATCTTCTCCAACACTCCCACTTAAATAGGGAGTTATTCATACAACATTACAAGGTGTTTAGCAATTTTAAATCTTGAAGAATTCACATAAGAGAAACCAGATTAGCAATCCATCTGTTATAGCATCATATCCATCAACATTGTAAAAGTGTGAGGCCTTGACTAATAGCTCCATCTCTTCACGATACCATGAGCCACAATGTTGGTGATACCAATGCTTTATAGACACCTTTATCATTGTCTCTCAAGGTACATACCCACCTGGGTGTTCTATAGTATGACCTTCTAGGACTATTGTTATATTAGGTTCCCAACCCTTAAAGAATATCAGTCCTCTTGCCTACTCTTGTCTTGGATTCCTTACACATCCTCAATGAGTATCGGATGCCAGATGATTACCTAATCCTTCCATTCTTTCTTCCCAAGTGAATACAAGAATGTCGTGTCTATATTGTGTTCACATTTCCATTCATGGCCTTCATCTAGATTTACAGTTGCAAGGCCCATGAAAAGGAAAACACAATTGTCACTCCTTTGTAATCAAGGGTGATTTAAAACTCCCTCTTGATCAGGGACCTGCCAAAGCTCCTTCTTAACTGGGGACTCTTTCCTTCATCAATAGCTTCTTCTTCGTGGGTCCTTCAGCTGCATGATCTCCTTCCTTTCTTGATGTCATGAAGTTTTTCATCGAACTTCTTCTCAGTAGGGCACCATCCATCCATCACTTTCCTTCTTGGTTAGTCATGTCATTTCTTTGTGGAAAGTGACTATTAGGTTCTTCTAGTCATCTTGGCTACTCCTTTGTCAATTTGTCCACGTTTCAGAATTCTCTCCTCATGGATGCTCCATCATACTTGCTAGGTTATATGCTTTGACCTAGTAGCCCATCATGACTTCATCCTCATATTTCTTCAACCTTTTTTTCCCATTTGTTGGATGGATTCTTCATCACGACATCTTCATAGAGTAGAATATGTTATCTACACTTTTCATATCTCCAAGGTCTTCATAGGTGTCAAGGGTCCTTTCTTCCTTCATCAAAGTTATCCTGCCTTCTTTTGGGAGATATCTTTCAAGGCATTTTGACAAATAGTGGTTCTCAGTGATCATGGTGTTCTTCACATGCTTGATATATTTCTTCATTTTCTTCTTCTCATATAGATCAGTCAACCACCTAATGCTTCTTGTGGAAGCATTCCTTTATCCCTTGCTTTCTGGACTTGTCAGCATTTCTTCTTTCTTCTTAGTCATCAATATTATGCTACTTATGTGATAATGTTATTTTGTTGAACTTTATTGCATCGTGGTACATGCCTTCGAGCATGTTCTTGGTGAAAGAGATCCCTTCATGCTTGATCATGTTATAGAATTATATCCATAACTCAATAATATAAAAATGATGACATGACTTAAAATTTGATGTATACATATCTCATCTTGATCCTCCTTGATCATTCTTTGGTGTATCCCTTCTTGCTTCATATTAACCTCCCTGCATATCATCATTTTTGTTGAATCCCAAGAGTGGGATTACCAATGAGACATCTGCCTTGGTTCACGAACCTTCTCTTGAAGATTCCATCATAGGATTTTTAAAGATCCTCGCCTTGCAAATTTTTCCTACCTTTGATGATTTAGGTCTTCTAAGATTCTTATCATGATCAAGTTTTCTTCCACCACATATGAGGTCCTATTCTAGGTATGATCCTTCTACATGAATATCTTTGATCTATATTTTAGAAGATATTCCTACTTATGAATTTTTGTTCTTCTCATAAATGCTACATCTACATGAGTGTCTAGAATGCCATCTACATCATGTTGCTAGATTCTAGAGGGTAATTCTAGCCATGCAGCTTAATTTATTCCTACATGCTCCTATTCTACTCAAAAATTTGAAATAAGTCTAGAAGGAAAGAGTTTGACCTAGTCATAGTAGAGATCTGGAGGATCTTCCTTCTTTTGCTTCTTTCCTTCCTCTTCCACCTCTTGAGTTATATAATCTTCTTCACTCTTTCTCTTATTGTTGTTTTCCTTCTTAAACTTGGGACAATTCCTTTTATAGTGTCCATATTCTCAGCCTCCAAAAAATTATATCATGGACATGTCTTTGTTGTTTGTTCTTCGTGGACCAAAATTGTCAAATTTACCCTTTCTTTTGGCCATGGTAGCAAATTCTTGTGTTGGGTGGTGGAATTGCACTTAAGAAACTCCTCAACACTTAATTGTCAACCCGGGGGATCCGTAAACTTAGATACAAAGCACAGGCAATTCTAGAGATGGTATGAACCTTCCTGATGTAAATTCCTACTTTCTTAAATGGGAACTTGTAGAATCAAATTGGAAAGAGTAAAAGACAACTGAACCATCAAAGTAATCTAGTGTTGGAACAATAAAGAATGCATTTGCAAAGGAATCAAAATAAAAAGGCAATCACTCCAACTAATCAATATTTAATCATTGAGTATATGCTTATATTCCTTTTTAGTAGAAACACGTTAGCAATCTCATAAAATGGGCCCTTAAACCTGATTTCTTAAAGGTTTCCTTCTTGC
The DNA here is from genome assembly GCA_000404065.3 of Pinus taeda. Taxonomy (NCBI): domain Eukaryota; kingdom Viridiplantae; phylum Streptophyta; class Pinopsida; order Pinales; family Pinaceae; genus Pinus; species Pinus taeda. Next base: position 8,967 of record APFE030600719.1, on the reverse strand, counting down.
ACTAGTCAGTCCTGCACTTATCGCAATTTTCTTACACTAGTGGAAGTGCAAAGATTTATACAAGCGGCATAAATTGTGTCTTACCAAAGATTCTTGACTTCATGCAAGGGCTCGAACCTCAAGGGTTCTGAGCACTTGGATCCTATGACAAGAAACCAGTTCTTGTACCTAAGTAGAGTTCCTTGCACTTAGTTATCGATTCTAGAAATAAGTGTTAATTATTTCAAATGAAACTTAATTGTAGAAATAACTTGCACATAAAAAATAAATGTTTCCAATCTTAACTGCATGTAGAATGAAAGCAAATAACCATAACTGAAAACAACCACTAAAGAATTAATCATGCCATCTGCATATATATCTTACTTGGAAGAAAGGAAAATAAACATGGTATGAAAGAGACTAGAAATACTTGCTGCAACACACCAACGTGCACTAGTGCAGGTTCATTTCTCCTACTTTGACCAGGCAAGGAAAACCAACCAAATGAATTGCATGAAACTAAATTGCAGGAAAACGAAAATGGATTAATCATACCAACGTGCACTGGTGCAGGTTCACTTCTCCTGCTTGGACCAGACGAGGAAACCCAACCAAAAGGAATTGCATGAAAATAGATTGTAGGAAAAGGAAAATGATTAATCACACCAACGTGCACTGGTGCAGGTTCATTCCTCCTACTTGGACCAGGCGGGGAAACCAACTAAAATAAATCATGTGAAAGGAAATTGCAGGGAAGTAAATCTAACTAATTCACACAATGGATCCGTTCACACTTTGGTAGGAATATATGTGCATGGAAATAGAATTCAATTAAACCACACTTTAACAATAAGAACACATAAATAAATACGAAACCGAAAATGGGGTGAACGAGCTGGGTTGGCTGGGCCCTAGTTAGCCATCTCGTTTCCCTTCTAAGAAACGATGCTACTCAGTAATTCAAATCAGACTCATTAGCTTAAAATAATATATAAGATTTGAAAAGCATGAGGCAGAGCTCATTCTTTCTATTAATTCACAAAGGCAAAGTACATCGTGGAATATAGAGTCCATCCAAGATTTGGGCGATAACAAAATATACAATCCGCTTGGAACACAGTGCTAATATCTCCTCTATCTGCCAATCTCTTTAATTCTATTTACATTCTATGATTTATAGATCGTCGGCCCAAGGCCGTAACTAAACTTATTACAAGCCATTCGGTCAACCGTTTACATAACAAAATGTAGATTTTAGCCTCTCGGCTTTTGAACATAGACAATTAAACTTGCTAGTCGTGGGCCAAATCTTCAGCTTCTATTTGAGCAATCTGCAACTTCAGTATTATCTTTGGCTGCCTTTGGTTGATCTGGTCTTCTTGGCCAATGATGCACAAAATATGGCGGTGTTTAGGGAAGTCCGGATCTGTTGTGTGGATTTGTTGCGCTGGCAATAGTGCGAGATCTAATCCTGCACTTAAATAAGCATTCATGTTAAGTGGATTTATTTACCAAGTATTTATGGGAGATAAGGATAAGTTACAAAAGTGTATTGAAAATAATAAATCTGACTTAAATAATTAATTAAATGCTAAATTAAAATAAAATATGAAAAATAAAGTACATGTGAAATATATCACCATGATTGGACTAGTGCAGGATGAGGGCATGTGAAAAGGGTAAAACATAGGTAAATAACTATGGTTTATAAAGGAAAAAGGACAAGAATAGGGGAAATTTAGGGGACTAACATCCTCCCATCCCTAAGTTGTTGTGTGTCCTCACACAACTTTTTACCTGCAAAAGAACCTAAAAAATTTGGTTGCTTCACTTCAATCCTTCACTGTAATATTGATGTCGACCTGCACCGTCTTGGACTTCCTCTCTTTGATCTTCAATTTCTTTGTCACTTTCTTGAGACACCTAAAACAGTGTCAAGCTCGATACTTCCACACCCTGACTTCTCTTTTCTTCCTTTTTACCTCTATGGTCAATTCTTCCTTACTATGCTGCTTATCATTTTTCTCTTTAACCAGCAACTCCTCTAAATTTCGAACTTCGTGTTCCAGCTTGGTCACATGACTACTAAAATGAGAGGCTAGTGTCTCCACCTCATCAGGTGGAGGCATTTCATTACCCTATGCTTTTCTCTCTTCAACTGCTAAGGCAAGGGATTCAGTACCCTATGCTTCATTCTCTTCAAATATTGTGGTAGGGGATTCAGTGCCCTGTGCTTCCTTCTCTTTGACTGTTGTGGCAGGGGATTCAGTACCTTGTCGAAATGGGGACTATGCCATATCAGCATCCGACCCTTCAACTGAATCATTGCTTTCACTCTATTCTTCTTTCTTCTTCTAAGGTTTTCAGGATAAAATTAGCCAGCAAGGCATCATCTTCAATTTCTTCAAATTCTGCTTCTTTGGAGTGGACCACCGCATCCGCAAGGACTGAAAAATTATGCCCTTGAGAGGCACTTGTATACACTGGAGAGGTAGTCTGAGGGGAGGGGTTCTTTTCAATGGAGGCGTTGGTCGCCTTCTCCGTCGGAGATGGGGCTTTCTCTTCTGTTGTCTCTATGGGCCTCTTCCTTTTTATACCAGTGCGAGAATAACCTCCCACATTGTTTTTAACCAGACCCCTGCTTGTACTTGGACTAGCAGGGTCCTTTGTCTTTTTCCCGACGAGTGTCTTCTTGTGTAACTTCTCTAATAATGTTGCCTAGGTCATGCCTTTGGCTTCCAACTCCTTCTTGACCAAGATCTCGATTAACCTGTGACGGTATAATTTTTGGTCAGCATGGTCTTCTCGTCCAGTTTGCACGCCCTTGGCCATTCTCTTTAAACTCCCGAGTAAGAAGTGGGGGAAATTGATTTTCCTCCAGAGGTGTCGGCCTGCTTCGAAATGTAGCAATATTCTGAAATGGTAAAAAAATGTGGAGGAATAGCATCCCTCGCAGGTCAAAAGCTTCTGCAAAATATAAAGGAGATCTTGCCATTGATCCAGCAGGGCGTTGCGAGGGATGTCGTTCTTCTAATTCACCTGCATTTTCTTGTCAATGACAAATCAATGCCACCGCTTATTTTCTAACTTCTGATTCTTGAACCATTTCTCGCCAATGTTCTCTAACCCTGTGGCCTCTGCAATGAATTCTTCTGTGACCTCGAACCTCAAGGGGCCAATTTTGACTCGACCATCCTTAAAACTCTTGGAAAATTGTAGGGCCACCTCCCTTTCGTGCCCATCAAACTTCTGTAAAAATCGAAGAAACCTTGATTCCTGCAATAGTGCAAGACTATTGTGGTATTCAGCGGTTTTCTCTACTTTCCTGAGGGACGACAGCTCACTTCTGACGGGCAGCATTTTTGCTTAATGGCTATGAACAGTCCAAATCTCTTCTACATGAAACAAGTGGGAAGACGAATTCTTATGGCTAAGGGCCCAACCATCCACTGCCCTTTTCCAACTCACCATCCAATCACTTAATACATCCCTCAGATTGCCATGGATGCATAGTATCCTTTGAAAAGTGTGTTGGACTGATTAGGGGTACTTTGCGATGGTGATTTAATGGCTGGGTGAAGTAATAATTTAAAATGGAGGACATAAAGGATCATTTCACAAGGGGTGTAATCAAGCCAAGCGATGGTTACATAATCCACATCATCTTCATAATTCATAAAAATACCTTTACCATTCATTAAAATAATCATGATTTCTAACCATAAACACTTTGTACTTAAATTATTTTCTCCCTAATTAATAGATGATAACATAAAGTACTTAATGATCGAATGAAAAGACTTCTTTTAAATTTTCATAATAACCACTTCTTTATGACACAAGTTATATTGTAACAAAATGCATTATATCTCTGACAGGGTGCGTGCTTGCACTGATCTACTTGCACCGCCTATACTGTGCTACTCTGCTTGCACTATTGTATATTGTAACGTGCTTGCACTGGTGCAAGCAGAAAATTTGCTGAAGAAAAAAAACAGGAAATCTTGGTAGAACATAGGCTGGACTTTAACATGACTTTCCCAATCGCATGGAAGGTTTGCTTCGCCATTTATTTGATGTTTCTGAGCACATCCTTTTGCTATTTCTGCACTAGATCCCGCAATAAGCTCATGGGGAAACAAAGAAGTGGGAAAAGGGAAAAATTCAGAATGGGAAGGAAGTTTATGACAGGGATTCCAGGAATAGTACCATCAAGAGGGCATAAACAGAAGTGGGATAGGGAAAAAATTCAAGGGATAAAAGTGGGATTTACGAAACGGATAGGGTGAATTCATAGGAATATGGGAAGGTAATCATTCTGGGATTGAAGAAGAAAACTGATGGGGAATTATGAAAATGGGATATGAATAAAGGCAGAAAATTTTCTACAAAGTCTACCTGCACTGGTGCAAGAAAAAAAAACTGCAGCGAGAATTAAATGTCACTTGAATAAATATATCCATGCTAGTTACCCCAAACTTGTATAATGGTTGGTCCTGCTGAACCTACTTCTTCTTGGTGGCAACTAGCAGATCAAACAACATCCTCCTTTTATTAGAAATTTTTTATCTTCCCGCCAACAAGCTAGTTTTCAAGTTGATCCTTCTGCAATCATGTTAGCAAACTGATTTTCATAATTATAGGACAAGATTGTTTTTCTTTACTATATATATATATATATATATATAATCCTACCTAGTAGAC
>APFE030600714.1:120771-136318 GCA_000404065.3 Pinus taeda | reverse complement strand
ATAATGAAAAATCAAGCTGGTAGTCCCGATTTTGGGATCCAGTGGGAAATCTCTGTGTATATGTGTTTTATGTGTTATGCTCTCACATTTTTATTTTTCTTGTGATTCAGAATTCGTATGCAGGTAATTTCTGTACGGGGTTAAAACCTACATCAAGGACAGGGCAAAGGGTTTCAGAAGAATTGGGAGTACTTGGTCTTTTTCAAAGTGTTTAAGGACTACCAAGTGGCTTAATTAACTAAATTACTTAGTATTTAAAGAAATTTAGCTTCAGGTTTGGCACGAAAGTAGGGTTTCTCTGTCGAAAATGGGGTAAATACCTGGTTTAGGTTGTCTGAATGGATTATTGGTACTGGTGCACTTTTTGCAGGGAGCACACGGGTTTGTAATGGTAATCTGCAATTCAGCGACTATGGAAGGTTGACGGTTGGTAGTAGTTTGACAACTTGAACGTACTTTGTGCTTGCATGGAGAACAAAAGTTTCTTTTCTTGGTACAAAACAAAAACAATGAGTAGTTTTTGTTTATTTGTATAGTCAATGATTTTGGCGGATATAATGGAAAAGTGACAGTTGGTGCCAACTGGCGGAGGTGACGTTTTGTCATGTAGTGAAGGTGGTAAGCAGAGGCGGTAAGCGGAATCTATCGCACTTCTTTTGGGGACTTGGCAGTATTGGGAGAGGTCTGCCCAATGCCATTCATCAAGCGACACATAGCAAAGGGGTGAATACTAAAACCGCTTACATCGGGTAGGTAAAGGTCGACATTGGAGGTTGCCTGATATGAGCGACAGCCGTTGGATCTGAAGAGGTCAGATCGTACGGTGATCGGGAGTGTGATTTGATTGTGGAGTTAATGGAGGGGCCCGGCGGGATTCTAATTGCAGGTTAAGGCGACTTAATGACGTCGGAGGCGATATGATTGGATGAGGGTTATTAATTAATCACTGTTTGATTAATTAATCCCTTTTTTGTAGGCAGAGAGTTATGGCTCTTAATTAGTCGGAAATTGACTAATTAATCCATTTAATTATTTACTATCATGGTTTATATTTCAAACCATGGGGCGGGATATTTAACATTTTGGATTTTAATTAACTATATGGGAAAGGGGTTTTTCTTTTTGGGAGTTAAATATAATAAGAGTCAACGTTAATATGAAACGGAAGCTAGAAAAACAAGTTGCGCCAAGTATGATATATTGACATTTATACATCCATATTTGCACATCATAACTTAGGCTTAATGCTTTTTGTGGGGTTTTTTATGTAAACAAAAAGGGGGTTTTAGGTAAGGTTTATTACTTTCCCTAGGTAAATGGTAATTTCAACTTAGGAAAAGGGATTTTTAGGTGAGATGAATGTTTATGGAGGGAATGAATGTTTGTAAGGAGGTTGTCGTACTTAAACCTTATAAGTTATTGGGCCAAGGGTCCAGTCCCTTCAGAAGTCGGAGAAATTCTCTGAGCCCCTTTAACTTAGGGTTTTAGGTACTTTTGATTTTTTCTTGTGGGAAATTAGTGAGAAGGTAAAATGAATGGGGAAATTAATCACTTGACTTTGTAACTATCCCATTGTCATCCATAATTTAAGAAATTTGAAGATGAAAGCAGATGACATGATTTTATCCACTAAATCACCATAATTCTGCAACCATTCACCTACTTACCCACCTACACATTCTGCCATTTTTTCTACTCTTTATTAGGGTGCACTTAAACTGGAAAACCCTTATCAAACTTTTCTTTTAATATTACAATATAAATCTATCTAAATCTATCCTTATTATATCCAAGGGCTCAGATTAAATTGTTGAGCTCCTTTTTTATTTACTCTACCTATCAACTTATCTACCAAGATTAAATAGTTCGGTCAAATTTTATTCTCTATCTCTAAGCATGAAATTGAAACATGGAATAACCAAGATTAAAATATTTGGTTACCATGGATTGTGGCATAATTAACAAATTGCACACAATCATTATTGTTCAACAAATAAAATAGTAGTGGCATTTGGACTTACACACTTTCATGGTATTTTTTATTTGGGGTTCATTTTTTCATCTTTTTTGACCTTTTCTTTATTCTTTTTGTCCTTTGTTTTTCTTTTAGGACATACCCTCTTTACATTTTTTAATTTTTTTAATTTTTTGAATATGGAAAACATTTGCAGAAAGCAAAGGTATGTACATATTACAGAGCTAAACTTAGCCATTCAAAAATTATAACACCTATTGGTGTAGGAACATAATAGTGGCTCCACTTGGGGATGAGATTTCCTGGTGAAATGTCAAGAACTAGTAGATCAATGGTCATCTGAATTTCTGTGGTTTTACTCTGCAACTTTCCTTTTTACTTTGCTGCTTTATTGATATTTATTGATAGTAAAACTTTAAATCTTAGGGCCTTCTCTTCGGGCTTCAACTCCAAATTTTACCATCCAATCCACACTGAAATATATGAAGGATATAGTATGTACAAGTAATTAGTGGAATCAATAACTAGGATCTATATAGTCTTTAAGCATTCGACCATTTATCGGTCCTCCTTCTACTCTCGCACCATCCAATTCTTTAAGGAAATATGAATTATTGCCTCTGAAAGCGTAAATAATGTAAGGACCTTTCCATAGGAAGTCAAACTTCCCATGTTTCCCTTTATCTTCCCTTCTTGAGTCCCATTTCATTACTTTGTCTCCTAGATAGAAATCTTTTGCCTTGGTTCTTTTGTCAAATGCTTTCTTAATTTTCTCCTGCACCACTTGGGATTTGATGTACACTTGTTCTCTGGTTTGCTGCAAATGAGTAGTCTGGTTGATCCTTCTTTGAATTTCATTGTGTTTGACTTGTCCTTCTTGGAGTAATTTCATCACTGGAGTTCCCAAAAAAGATGGGAAGATAGCTTCCATTCCATAAACTAATTGATAAGGACTAGTGCCAATAAATTTCTTTGTGGTCAGTATATCTGCCCATAAAGCATTCACTAGTTTCTTATTCCAGGTCTTCTTATTGTCTTCCAATAATTTTTTGATGATATTCATTAGGCTTTTATTGGATGATTCTGCAAGTCCATTTCCCTGGGGATAGTAGGTTGTGGAATGGCTAAGGGTTATGTGATATTTTTTGTAAAAATAAATCATCCTTTTTAATTTGAAGGTTGCAGTATTGTCTGTGATGATTTTAGTGGGACAATTGAATTTGGATAGAATGTTGGCCTCAAGAAAACCTATTATGACAGTATCGGTGGCTTGTCTTTAGGATATGGCTTATATCCATTTTGTAAAATAATCTATGGCAGTTAAGATCCATCTATGCTTGGCAGAGGAAGGGGGATGAATTTCACCAATGAAGTCAATACCCCACTGCTGAAATGGTGTTTCAGTTGATATAGGTTTCAAAGGTAATGGCGGTAATTTCTTTTTCCTTAAAAAATTTGACATTTGTGGCATGAGGTTACAAATTTTTTCACATCAGAAAACAGAGTGGGCTCGTAAAAACCAGCACTCAAGATCTTATCATTTGTTTTTTTCCAATAGAGATGCCCCCCACAGTCACCTGCATGAAATTCTTGCAAAATTTTATTAGATTCCTCCTTTAATAAACAATTCAACAATATGCCTTCATGATTTTTCCAAAATAAGGCATTATCAATTATGCAAAACTTTAAAGATTTCATCTTTAAAAACCTACTGTTAGTTCTGGATAGATCTAGTGGAGCATGAAGGTTTTGTAGAACATATATTATGTCAGCATACCATGGTGAATCTGTAAAGGCTTGGCTGATCTGTGGAGTTGCCATCTCCTCTTCGTTATCCAGTTTTGCAATGAATTTTATGTCAAGGGCTTGATAGTTTGATTCAGCCATTATCTTAGCCAAACCTTGGCCTTTGATCAATTTTGTAGGTTTAATTTCTAAATCATACTCTAATGTTGTAGCTATCAATTTCCCCTTTTTCCATCAGATCCATCCTATGTTAAAATGTCTTTCACCACAGCATTGGGAACATAAGCTACTATATGGGAGTACAAAATGTAAAATCTGAAATCTTTTATGGCTTTAACCAGAGCAAAAGCTTGTTTCTCCATGATGTTATACTTTAGAGGTGCATCTCTCAAGGCTTTACTGAAGAAGGCTATTGGCTGTTCAAAACCATGATCATTTTTCTGTAGGAGGACTGCAGCAATGGTGTGTTCTAAAGCAAAAGAAAATATGAGAAATTCCCTATCAAACTTTGGACTGATGAGGATTGGAATTTGTGTTAGGGCTAAATTTATATCTTCAAATGACTTTTTAGCCTCTAGAGTCCATTTAATAGTTGAATATTTCTTTAACATGTTGTTCAGTAATCTAATTAACTCAGCTAAATTAGAGATAAATCTCCTCAAAAAGTTTATTTTTCCTAGAAATGCTTGAAGTTCTTTGATATTCATGGGATGTGGTATCTGCAAAATAGCTTCAATTCTTGTTGGGTCAATCCTGATACCATCTTTGGAGATAATGTGGCCTAACAATTTCCCTTCTTCCAACCCAAATAAAGATTTTTTAGGATTAAGAGAAATTCCATATTTCCTACATTTAACAAAGACCTGCCTAAGATGACCCAGGTGTTGTTGATCTAATTTAGAGAATATTGTGAGGTCATCAAGGTAAATTACCAGGAAGTCATGGATTTATTTGGCAAAGGCTATGTCCATTGCTCTTTGAAAGGTGGCCCCTGCATTTCTTAATCAAAATGCAATTTTCACATACATGAAAGTGCCCCATGGAGTTGTGAATGCAGTCTTTGCCTGATCATCTGGGTGGACTAGGATTTGGTTGTAACTAGAGAACCCATCTAGCAATGAAATTTTGGAGGAACCCACTACCCTCTATAATATGTGATCCATTTTTGGAAGAGGATAGTTATCCTTAAGTGAAACTTTATTCAGATTTCTAAGATCAACACACAACCTAATTTCACCCGTTTTCTTTCTAGTGGGTACCATATTGGAAACCCAGTCAGAGAACCTAATAGGTGCTATGATTCCTGCTTCATACATTCTCTTAATCTCCTTCTCAATAGAGGGTAGTAGAACAAGGTTGATTCTTCTAAGATTTTGTCTAAAAGGCTTTTGATATTCTTTTAATGGAATAGTGTGTTGCATTATGCCAATATCATAAGATATCAGGTCCGTATACCTCCAGGTAAAAACATCTTGAAATTCTTTCAGTAGTTCCATATATTTCTGTTTTTCATTGGGAGGTAATGATTTTGACAGCTTTATTAGTTTTGGATTCTCTTCAGATCCTATGTTACATTCCTCAATGTTTGATTTCAAAGGTTCCATTTCAAGATTTTTGGGAATATCATTTGAATCGAATAAATCCTCCAAAGGAGTTAATCCTTTGGGTAGAAAATTGTCTTTAATGTTTATGACTTCAGTTTCTTCATCAATGACCTCATCAATTTCCATATGTTTTAGGTTTCGAATATTTGCTTTAGTAAAATTTGCAGGGTATAATCTATCTATCTGATCATCTTCTAGTTTGTTAATTTCTACTTCATCAGAGCAATCAAAATCTATTGCTATGTCTGTGTCTATGTTGGTATTTACAAATTCATTATCTAAAGTTAAAAAATTGTTAATTTTCTAATCATTCTCAAATACTTTCCAGTTCTTTAAATTGTCAGGAATGGAAGGTTTGTGCCTAACCTTAACAGTGTACTAATGGTTGGGCTAGAAAGGCAACTTACAAGTACTAGAAAACATGGCTATGCTATGAGCCTGCATGTTGTGTTTTCTGGGGATAATAGCAAGTTTGGTTTCTAAGAAAGTATTTTGTATCTCTATGATTGTTCCTCTATAAAACCCTAGTCTAGGATCTCTATTCATATAAATAGCGTTAATTTGTTTAATCACTAATTCAGAATCTCCCATGATGGAGACTCTGATGGCTCCTAACCTTTTAACAAGTTTCAGACCTAACAGAAGTGCTTCATATTCGACCATATTGTTTGTACATTTAAAGTTCAACTTGTAGCCATGACCTTCTGAATAATCGTTTTCTAACTTGTAAATCCATACACCTGCTCCTGCACCTAATTTGTTTACCAACCCATCAAACTCCAGATGCCATAGGATTTCATGCTCATAATTTTCATTTGGGGTAGGGTAATTCTTCTTGACTGAGGTATCTAGATCATCTTTTTTATCTGATGTTTCATGAATTTGGACATTTTGATTTTCCTTTAATATTGCAATTTCTTTTGGTTTTGCTGTTATACTACTTGAAGTATCTTCTTGATTGTTTTCATCATTGTAAAGTATGAAGGAATCAATATCAGAATGTACGGAATATATGGGAAAATTTTGAGGTCTCTCCTGGGAACTCAGTACATACTTCATCAGAGTCTCTCTATACAGCTTTTTGGGGTTTCCAAAGACTGATATGGTAGCATAGGACATGTCCAATTGCAGAGATCCTTGGAGTTTGGCACCCCAAGATCTAGACAACATCATACCATACTTTGGTGGTATGTCAGAAACAACTATGTCCATACGTATGGTCTTGGCAGGGTATTTAACTAGGGAGACACACAAATCTTTTATGAGACCTAAGCATTTAGCTTAGCTTGAATCAAAGGAAAAGAGATCTTTATAAGGCTTGGTGATATCCAAGTTAAGCTTTTCCATTACAGACTTAGGCATAAGATTATGTGAGGCTCCAAAGTCAAGCATGTCATTATGTAGGATTTTATCATGGATGTTAAGGCTAATGTAGAAAGGTGGTACCCCTCCTTCAACTGGCTTTCCATTAACGTCTGGTATGAAAATTAACTCAAGCTAGTCATCAAATAGATTCACAAAGTCTTCATTTTCAACAAAGTTCAGAGATTTACTAATTTGAGATCTGTAAGTTTCATGTTTAACCAATTCTGTCAAAGGCACTGAAATTTTGAGTTTGGCCACCTCTACTCCCAAATTGAAAGGTAGAGGGGATTTATCTATTTGAATATTTGGAATTTTAGAGCTAAATTTCTGAGTAGTATGTTTTTCTTTTTCATTGTTAGGAGTGTTTTTATCTGGATTTTCTAATATGATTTCGGGAGGTTGTTCCACTGTTCCTTTGAAGGGTACTGAAGTGGAAGGCTGCTCATTGGAAGGCTGGTTATCTGTTACATCCTCAATGGTGGGACTAGGAGGATTTTGATGTGGTCTAGAAAGGATTTGTAAGGTTTTTGTAACTTGAGGATTCTGATTTGTAGCTTTTACTTTCTTAGGCTAGTTAGATATTGCTTTTTTATTTTGATTAGGAACATCAGTGTTTTTCTTGCTTCTTAAGTTGTACTAATTATGAACATCAAAAATAGCAGAGTCATACCCTTGCTTATAGTCAAAAAATTCTCTTGTTTGAGTTTGTAACTGTTGAAGCATGTATAATTCTTGGTCATCCTGAGTTAGAAAAATAGTTTCTTCATTATCTAAACCCATAAGGTTGATCTGAGTGTCTATATCAGGGTCTTCTTGGTGGGAAGTCTCAGCATAATTTTCTTGGAAAGGTGGCCTAATGTTCTGATCAGGTCCATTTTTACCAGTGTTTTGGTTCTGATTTTTCCTAAAATTTGGATTCCTCATTGGATTAGCCTCTTGGTTATCCCATTGAGGTTTAGTTTCAGTGACTTCTATTCTATCCATCAACCTTTCCATTCCTTTATCTAAAGCATCCATTTTTTTTATCAAAGGGTGAGTTTCATCTTTCAAAGGTGTTCTTCTCTCATTTCTAACTCTAGCCCTTTTGGATAGCACATTAGCTTCTACGCTAATAGCTACACTTTGCATATCTTCAAGTGTAGGGGGGTTTCTTTCTCTAAGTTGAAAATCCATATCTATGTCAAATCCGTCTAGAAACTTAATCAGGGCTAAACCAGGTGGAGGCCTAAGGTCAAGAGGGATTGCATTGTACATGTTGTTAAACCTGGTGCAGTAGTCTTGAACAGTTTCATTTGGTACCCTTTTAAGGCTTTCATATTCAGATAAAATTTGAAGGGGGTTCTTCTTCTTCTCCCACCTATTAAGGAATTGTTGGTAAAGGACTTATAAACTATCTATGCTCTGAGGGGGCAAAGATCTAAACCATGTTCTCACTTCTCCAGCTAGACTTTGGACAAAGATTCTCATTTGGACATCTCCTATGTCAATCTCGTGCAGTTCAAAATAATCTGTCATTTTCTTAGTGTGATGTTGTGCTATGTATGTTCCAGTGCCATCAAATGAGTTAATTTTACTTTGATAATCTGTTGGTAAGGCACCTTGAGGAGCAGGCATTACAAGGGGGCATATCTGAGGGCCATAGCTCTAAGCTGTACAGGGTTGAGAACAAGAGTTGGGGTACCTGGAGGATTTGGGACAACAAGGGGAGTTGGTGTAACAGAGGTAATAGGTGTTTGAGGGGTAGTGATGGGCTGATGAGGGATTGAAGGTATGAATGGAGATGAGGTTGAGGGATGATCTTCAGAGGTGTGGGGAAATGATGGTGAGCTAAAAGATGTTGAGGCTATTTCAGAAAGTTCAGGGTGTCTATCAGTTGTAAGGGATGACTGGGGGGAGTTCAATAGATTTTGATCAATTGACAAGTTGGCTCGTTGGATTTCAAGTTCTCTGAGGAATTCTGGATCTGGGACTAGGTCCAATAATTCACTATGTGACGTGGTTTTGAATAGAGAGAGACCAAAATACTCGTCAAAAGGCATGTCTTCAATGAATATCCACTCAGCAGGGCATGAATTGGATCTAAAAATAGGTCTAGGGCTTACCAAACTTTCTTGTCTTTTAATTATCCTCGGAATAAGGTTGGGATTTTCAAATACATGGGGAGGATTTGGTACAGGGTTGGCCCTGGTATATTGAGTTCTCCCTAGAGCCAAATTTTGAGCTTTTTATGATTTTTTAAATTTTTATGAACTTTTGGAAATAAATTCTAATAACCATTTAAGATGTTTAAAAATAAAAATTTGAATTCATCAAAGGTTTACTGAAACGGAGGGTTTTGAATCCCCAGCATGGTCGCCACTATGTTATCACTAAGGTTTTTTTCCTTAGAAGTTATTAAAGAAGGAATGGCCTGAGGTAACCACAAACCAATCTTTCAGAATCAGGTTCTAGCCAACCTAAGTCCAAAGAGGGCTCTCTCTTTAAGATTTAACTTTGTTAAACAATATTTCAAGCTAGTTCTTAATGTTCAAGGTTGTTTGTTTTGATTGGGTGGTGGAATTAATAAGACAGATGGGCAGAGAAAATATTTAGGCCGTTGGGCTATGGAGTCAATCAAGAAAGGCTTAACTGGATTTGATTTATCACTGAGCTAAGAGATCACGGGGCAAGCTAACACAACAAAAGCAAATCTGAAGATTTCAATGAATGGAAAGTCCTAACCAAGGCAAAGGGCAATGAGGAATCCTTAACAGGGGTTAAGATGAGGAAAGGAAGTATGGCTAGTAACAAAGGGCAATGAAGAATCCTATGCTATGGGCCAAAAAGGGGGATAAACTACGGAAGTAAGGAGGCAATTAAGAATCTCTAGACCAATGCAGTTTAGAAGAAAACATAAATAAAGCAAACAATTAAAATAGAGAGCAATTAAGCTAATTCTAATGATATCACTCCTTGTTTTCTTTTAAGATTATATAAGAAACACATATGAATATTTCATGACATAAAGAGAAAATGAGATTTAAACATGAGAAAATGATACTTATTTGTTCCAACTGTGCATAAGAATCGAGTGAAATGTCCTCAACTTTATTTCATAATCCAGTAAACCAGTCCAGTCTTGAGTACAACAGCTCCTTAGCTTAAAACAAAATGTCTCTAGAAATGATTTTTATTCCACCCTAATTACTTCAACTTGTGAAGTATTTATACCAAATTTAATACAAAATATTTGATAACCATATGAGAATTATTCTAGGAAACAAAAAATATCTTCAACACGAAGATAGAGACAAATGGAAAAATGTTTGCTTGTTGTCCCTTTATTTGTGAATGTGTCAGCTGCTGGAATTTGGATTTGGCTCTTGTAGTTGCCTTGGTAGTTATGTGCTGGATTTTACTCTTATCTTTGACCTACTGATACTCTTTACCTATGTTGATTAATCCTGTATTACCTTCTTTTACCTGACAAACATATTTTACCTCACAGATTTACTATAGTAACTTTATAGTAAATCTCTCAAATTGGTCCACCATTCACTATCTGGTAATTTTATTCTGATCATTTTCCTATAGACTTCATCATCTTCTGTATATTTTGAAAATTTTGGTTTGCTGGTGAACAAGTGCTTCACTTCATGTTCTATATAGAATAGATTCTCCAGGCCATCATAAAGTACTTTTCCTGTAGGCAATGTTTTTACTCCTGAAGAACTAGCTTGGCTCCTGGACTGTTTATTCAAACTTTTAATGTAATCTTCTTGTGTCATTAATTTGTCATGTATAACCAAAGGACTAGGAAGTCCTTTTTCTCTCAAAATGCCATATTTTAACATAAAGTTGTCGATGTCTGCTTGAATGCTTTGACATCTTTTCTCCAAATTAAGCATCAGGTTCCTTTTAGTAAGAACCTTCTTTATCTTAATAATAGTTGTTTTTCTTTCCTGAATCTCCAATTCCTCCAACTCGTACATGTTTCTACTGCTCAAAATGTCTATCAACTAATTTGCTTCCTCAGGCTTGTATCCTAGTTCTTCCTTTGTCTTTTGTATGGCTTCCATGACTATTTTGATTAATTTAGTTTGCTAAAAAAAACCTAAATTGAAGACCAAATATCATTGATGGAATCAATGATATTGGTCGACAGTATATCCTTGATGTCTCCCAATGGCTTTTCTAGATTCAAATCATTCTCGAGGATTCTTATTCTTTCTTCCATCCTTTGGTTTTTCCGAGTCTCTTCTTTGTGATGTATCTGTCCAAGTGAACAACTAGTTTCGAGGCTTGTCACTTGCTCTCTGAGTTTCTTAAGTTTTGTGGCCTGGGTGCTCATTTGTTCCATAGCCTTAACCAATTCATCTGTCTTTTCTGTTTTTATCCTTGCACTGGTCGATGTACCTGTGGCTGAAGTAGTACCTACTACTAGCAATGTTGTTGCTATTGGAATCGTTGGTGCCAAGGAAGCTACCAGGGTGGAGGGTATTGTTGTGGACACTATAGGTATTACGGTTTGAGGAGTGGTGGCCAACTCACTCTGCTTGGACTGCATCAAATTCTCCAATTCTTTCTCAGTTTCCTTTAGTTGATCATTCAAATTAAGGACTAGGTCCATAAGTTCTTCCTCCTTCTGTTTTTCTAAAACTTCAACAATTTGAGGATGTAAGAAGAAATTTCGACGTAAATCACATTCAAAGAATCATTGTCGACGTGTTTCGAACCAACTAGTGTGGTTCATCGTCAGGACAAGTTGAAGAAACAGATCCAGTCTAGCATGTTAAATAGTCTTGAGTAGAGACTCCAACGGCTAAAAAAGATTAACAGCTAATTTTTGACTTTAGGACCCAGGTCAAATTTTCATTTTTTATTATTATTATTATTATTATTTTATTTATGGAACCAAGTTAAATTAGGTAAAAATAAATAAATTAATGGTTAGTTTTTTTTCAATAATTCCTTTATTTATTTAAATTATTAATTAATTAATTAATTATATAATATATATAATATATATATATATAATAAATAATAATATTAGGTTGTAAAGAAAAAATTAGGATAAAAAATTATATAAATAAATACCATACTTTTAATGTTTAGTTTAAAAAAGTTAATTTATTTGTTTATTAAATTATTATAATTATTATTATTATTATTTTATTTATGGAATTAGTTAAATTAGGTAAAAATAAATAAAAATAAATTAAGGGTTAGTTTTATTTAAAAAAATTCATTTATTTATTTAAAATTATATAATTATTATATATATATATATATATATATATATATATATATATATATATATAATATATTATTTAAAATAATAATATTAGGTTGTTAAGTAAAATTAGGAATTAAAATAATATATAAAGAAATATCATACTTTTAATGGTTTAGTTTAAAAGTTAATTAATTGGTTTATTAATATTTTATTTAAGTTATATATAATAATAAATATATATTAGGTTGTTAATAAAAAATATAAATAAATAAAATAATTTTAATAAATAAAAATAAACATAAAATAAAAATAATAAAATAAAAATAAAGAGAAAATTGTTGGACACCTAATCCTCAATGGGTTAGTGTGGAAGCCGAATGGACAAAAGGAGTCCAAGAGACCTTGAGATGTGAAACCCAATGGTCACAACAATGTACTATAAATGTATATCTCTTGTTAATAAAAAATAGATTCTCATGTTTATCTTTCATATTGTTTTTGCTCCCATGTATGTTTAACATGGTATTAGAGCGGGCGATCGCTGGTCCTGCTCCAATTTGAGCCACTTGTTTTGTGGTCTCTATATATATGTCAGTTCTGCGTTACCTGACCTCTGACTCTGCCTTATTCCCTTCTATTCTGAAATAACCTACCTCTGCCAGCAATGCACATCTGTCCATACTGTCATTTCCTGTTTTAGCGCTGAGGCCTGACAGTGCCACTGCAGAGATATGCCTCCATCAATGAAGGTCCGCTCCTGTTGAATGCGTTACGTCCAAAGTTGAATGTGTTGAATGCGTTGAAGGGGCTCTGCGGTTTTTGGTATACACCGCTTTTGTATATGGTATTGAACTGCATTTGAATGCGTTTGAATGGCTTTTATACATTAACGTTGTGTGTTATTGAATGGGTTATATGTCTGTGAGTTTGAATATTAACGTTTGAATCATTTGAACGCTGTGGGTTTATATGATATTAACGTTGTGCATTGTATGCCCGTCCAAGTTTTGTATATGGTATTGAACTGACTTTTGGTATATGCGTTTGAATTGTTGATTGGCAACGTTGTCCCATTTTTAACACAACGTTTGTAATATCAACGGTTTATTGAATGCATATTAACGCTATGGTATTGAATGAATCCTTTCTTTGAATGGAGAGCAGTTGAATACTGAAACACTGTGTTAAATGAAGTGTAATTTCTGCTTCGAACAATCTCTAGCATCACTGTGTACATTATGTTTTTGAAGGCAGTGCGTTGCAATGAAGCCTTGAAGTCAAGTCCCGGTATGTGTGTTTAGTACGACCCTCTATCCTGGGAAGTTCTATTGACTTTCCTGTAAGAGGATTGCAGACAATATTTCTCCATACATATTTATTATTCGAAGATACGCAAGATGTCAAGAAAAGGCCTGTTGCCGATGCCTCCACTGAAAATATGTCAAAATCATATTGATTCTTTAAGAAGGCGAGTGACAGTCGCTTCCACGTCTTTGTGAAGAGGCAGTACGCCATATAATTCAACGACTCCGACTTCCAGTCAAGGAATAGAAGAAGCCATGGTTTTTGGTTGGGAGGTGCCACAAGCCAATCATTAGTTATGAATTGTGTGGATGAAATGAGGGCATTCCATTGTTTACACACAATGCAATATCTACTTAACCTTTCCGCTGGCAACCATGCCCATACTTTCTGAGCCCTCGTGCAGACCTTCCCTAGTTGGGATTTCCATTTTTATATAACTAATTTTTGTGGAAGATTATAAGAAGTTGAGCTTGAATAGATGAAATCTCTAGAATCGAACTAAAGCTCCCGTCGATCACGACGATACCATTGTAATAGCTCCATATTTGTTTGACCATTCATATTGCATACACTACCCGTAATTCAGACAATATAGAATCCTAAATGTGGCTACAATTCCATTTAAATAGCTGGCGAGATCTTTCTCTTTCGTACGCAGCTTTGATGGAAGACAAGATGTAATCTTCTGTCTGTTTGGAAACAGAAACCATCTTCTGTCTATTTGGAAACAGCAGCCAACGAGATTGCCAAAACTGAGAGAATTTGTGGAAGTGACACAATATTAATCAGTAAGTGGAGTTCTGGCTTTATCAGTGGCCTAGATGGCTGTTCTCTAGAATCGAACTAATTTTGTGCTTAAGAAGTCTGCAAATAGAGAGAGACTGGTGGTTTATATGTGCATTCGCTTACTTTTGTTCGAGTATTAGGTTCCTACGTTGGTTTGAAAAATGGACGAAGAAAAAACAGTTGGTGATGTATTAAATTGATGCTGGAACCTGTGTTTGAAATCATGTTTTCAATGCAACGCAGAAGAATTGAAAGAAAATGTGTTGATTTGGTCTCCGTTCACTGAGGAAGGTTACATCATATTTCCTTATTCCTACTCTAATGCCATTATTCTGCATTTTTCCTGGTGAATTTGCTAACTTAAGAGGCATAAAGTATCTGGCACTCAGGCAAGGTTCAAACCCTATTGTCGACTCCATAATCTAGACTTGAAAACCTGAGCACGTGCATCCCTTGGTACATTGAGAATTTA
Source organism: Pinus taeda (assembly GCA_000404065.3). NCBI lineage: Eukaryota > Viridiplantae > Streptophyta > Pinopsida > Pinales > Pinaceae > Pinus > Pinus taeda. The sequence goes on along the minus strand of APFE030600714.1, from coordinate 121,850 downwards.
GAGGGTTGAAAGCACTCAAAGGTGCGTTGGTGATGGGCAGAGACAAGGTTTGATACAAACCTACTTAAGCTAATTTTGATGCAGTAAATATTCATTGTTGGCCATTTAGAAAACATTGCTTGTATCTTTATTTGATCAGTCATGAGGATTTAAGAACTTCGCATCTGCTCATTGTAAATTTTTATATTGAGGGAATCTTTCCAACCAGTTGAGCAAGAAGGTGTGTGAATCTTCAGCAGTTTGTTTGTCTCCTGACTTGGATATATCTAAAGAAGTGTTGGTGTAGGTACTTCAAATAATTATTTTATTAATTTCGATACTTGCATTTGAAAGGAAGATAATCCACAAGGGTATTTCCTTTTGATAGCCATAATTTCTGCTTTGAAAGTGATTATGCTGGGGGATTTTTGGGAATGACAGAGTTCAATGTTCATAAGAATTGGGGACTGTTTATATTCTTTAAAGTTGCAGCAATTTGGCATTATCTAGGAGTTCAGTGGAAATTGTTTCAAGCCAAGACTATCCTTTGTAGATCGAATTGGTGTATTTTCTTAAAGGTTATTCATATCAGAGATTATTATTGAACTAGATTGAAGTTGTTGCCATGACAAGTTCCCTTGGATTCAAGGCTGGTACAGGAAAATATCTTTTTGAGGCCTAAATTGCTTGTAGCTTTGTTGGTAGTTAAATTCTCAGGTGAATTGAAGAAAATTCATTTTTGAATGAGGAGTTTGTTTTTTGGATATCACCATTCTTTGTGTGTTGAATTTATTGCAAGCTGAGTGATTTGAAGTTGTTGCCATAAGTTTATATAAAAGAGAAATTGGTGTCCATCTTTTCCTCATTGTTTTACTATTTTTTGAGGATTAAAAATGGCTCCAATTGGTGCAATATTAGAGTTAGTGGACAATATAATACTCTCTACTATGGATAATACAGTTAAAATCAGCAAGGATTTTCTCTCAGAAATTCAGACATGTGTACAAAATGCACAGGAAAATATTGATTTTTTGCAGCTTGAATCACAACTACAGCAAGAAGAGCTACATCAAAATAGACATCATTCTGAACCTGTTTTT